>PNEQ01010463.1:12287-38383 GCA_003012365.1 Medauroidea extradentata | reverse complement strand
AACGGGCCACTAAAAAAGGGGCATCATTCGCCGGCAACTTAGGAAACAAAAATTTTTAGTTTACAGGTTGGCAACAAAAATACGTTATCTAACCTCCTGTTCAAATTTTTGGGGAAAGTATAACATTTGTACGCCCGTTCTGCGCGTGAATGAACAGAATCACAATTAATTGTAGAACAGGGGTACCTCTTGATCTTCCTCATTATAAAATTATTCCACAAACACAAAAACAATTTACGATTCGTAGCAATCACGAGCTGTCCGAGCAGTCACGAGGTCGCGAGTCTCATGGTAGACAACTTAACCGAAAAGTTATTGTAATTGAAAATGTGTATTACTATAAATAAATAAAAATATATTATATACACAATAAATGCTTGGCATGCTAGTATCATAAACCAACAAACATTATCTTTATATTACAAATAATGTTTATTTTGTAATGTTGTCGGTGCATGATGCCCTTCAAATTAGTGGTCCTAGCCGCCCTATTCTGTGTCCACCCCCTGCGATGTACGACGACTCACTTTCCTTGGCGGACACTCGGACTTACTCGGCCGAGCGGCGGAGTGATACATCAGGATCCAACTTGCCTAAAAAGCTGGTTAATTGACGTATATAACCTAAAAATTGTACGTAACATAGATACTGATAAATTTACAAAGCGTTTAATTCCATTATACCAGCTAAATATTCATTAGTTTATTAATTGGGGATGTGCAGCATCATCAATCTGTCGCGGATCAACACCTTCATGGAGTTTTGCGCCCGACACTACCACCCATGTCGATCGAGAAACGCCCTGCAGAGCCCCCGCATTCCAGCACGTCCATGTACGTGCCTCCAAACGAGTGAACTCTGACCTGCCTGCCAGATAAATTCATCCAAGCACGGGCTAGCTCAGAGATTATTTGAAATTTTAAAAGCCAGCACTTTTCTGTATGTGCTTCCAAGCAAGAGAACTACGACTAGCCTGCCACATAAATCCTATTCCAGGAGAAGCAAGCTAAGAAGCTACTTGAAATTTACAAAATCCAAACAAGGCAAAATATAAGAAAAGTTTACTTAGATAAGTTGCTTGAAATTAAATTAGCTTTGAAATGAGTCTAAACACAACATAAGTCCGATAACATTGACACGTAAAATTAAATACTTTTCTCTTGCTTTTAAGTTAAATTTAAAAATAAAAAAGAATATTTTAATGTAAATTTCTCTACTTGCATCCCCAATTAATAGGTTGGATCCCGCCGTATACATCCTTATACCTGGTTAAGTTGGCCTACTTAATTTGTTATAAACAACAAAGAACAAAAAACATTAATTAAGACAAAAAAAATTGAAATTACTGTATGATAAGAGGCCAAGTAAGTGCTACGTGCCAGTGCACGTCACAAGATGATACCGTATGTAGTATGTGCCAGCTATTGATATTTTTATAAGAGGGAGGGCTTTTGGTTGTATTAAGATATATGATTGAAAGGTGCGGTTTGTGTGTATTGCCTGACTGAGTAATATGTCTGGTGTAGTACAAGTAAGTAATGAAGGTGCGTTTGTCTAGATGAAAACTGAGTTTAGTTAGATGGATGAGAACGAAATGTAGGTATGTACGAATCAGAAAAGTTTAGCGAATAATTATTATCGGCTATGATTTGACTGACATGAATGCACTGGAGATGATAACATATGTAGAATGTGCCAGCCATTGATATTTGGTATAAGAGGGACGGCTTTTGGTTGTGTAAAGTTATAAGATTGAAAAGTGCACTTTATATATTCATGTGGTATGGTTATCTGATTTTACATTGTAAATATGTGATGATATTTACTTAACGTAAAGTAATGAATAGTTTCCTATGTGACCCGCCTCGGTTAGTTAATGAATGCTGATATAATACTGAAGTGTATGTTATGTATGGATGATAAAATGCATTTAGAAGTATGGTTGTTTTGATGCATACAAATCTAAAATGATAAGCAGAGAGCTTTGACCTATCTTGATAATTTAGTAGGTAAACGAATATTACAAGTGATGCTGGGTTAAGGTGCTAGGTATAAAGTACGTAAGTTAAAAACAAAAGTGTTAAACTTGTGATTTAGAAAAGTCATCGCAGGAAAAAATGTCTTATGCTGTATGGAATATAACAGTTTCATATCAGTGGTCTAGGTGTGTGACGATCATTTTAACACAGACAAGACTTTTGTTGAATCTGAAGACATGTTAGCTAGAAGGACAAGTTTGAATTTCTAGTGTTGGTAAAAGACTGAGCTCAACATATGGGACTGTCAGAAAGCTTTCCCCAGTTTATCGTATGTGCTCGACCATGATCCATAATAAGCTTAATTTTTACACTATATTGAACATGATTTTTACCACGAGGGATATTGGTTCGAACCTCCGTGGACGCATCAGAAAAAAAAATGCACTCTACTTGTTCAGAATTTAAAAAGAAATTCTACAGTGTATAAGTTTTTCAAATCCGAGTAGCCGTTTGCAAAATATAGACTTGTAAAGTCACAAAGTTATATGTTTAATTATTCTACACTACAGATACATACTGTAGCTGGGCTGAGCTGTGTGAGTGACTCGTGTCGACACGTTCACGGCCGCCGGCACCCCCTCCCCCTCCCTTCCTAAGCCTACCTGACACCTTACCGGCCGTAGGTGTAGTGTGATAAGTCTCTTTCTCTGTCTTTCTCTCTCTCTCTCGCTCTCTGTCTGTCTCTCTAGAACACACTTCCAGCAGTCTCCACGCGAATAAAGTAAATGTATTTTAATTTGATTGATATGATTTAACTTTTAAAAAAATGTGATGTTATTGAAAATAAACAAATATACGTGTTAGTATCTTTTAAAAAGATTTTTTTTTTCGCAATTGTTAACGTTGCCGAATTAAATTACATAAAAAAATCGTAATTTGGAAGCACTTTTGTAATTCATAGTGTTTAGAAGTATGACTGTCTTTGATATTAATGAGCGAGGTAAAAATGAATCACAGTTATGTTTAAATAGGAAAAATACTGAAGACTCTTCTTACGTTTTTTGTTGTACTGTAATTAATTTCATGAAAATTATGCTTCTGTCTGACTACTATATGTAGGGTAGAAAGGAGGGGTAGTGTATAGTTAAACGAGCAAAGTAGAAATATCTGTTCTGTATATTAGTAATACATTGTTGGTTAATGTAAGTAGGTTTATGTATTTTTTACGTATGGAATCGATAAGAATGGTCAGGGTGAGAGAGAGAATTTAGTTAGCGACCAACATCAAAGTCTTTAGCGTTGGAAGAATGGTTAGGTTTTAGTCTGACTGTGAGATAGGAACTTGAAAGGAAATAAAGACGTATTAGAACTGAAATACATATGGAAGAAACTCTTAAATATATGAAATAATGTATTTGGTTCCAAATTTACATACTATGTACAAAAGCTAATTAAGGAAAGACCTGTAGCTTAACACGTAATCATTTTTACTCTCGTTTATTAGTATAATGTATTTTACATACACGATACACATCGTATATGATGTCTGTTGATGGCGAAAAATTATCGACTATACTGGACGAGATCTTCCATCTTGAATGATAATAACTCTAACTACTGGAACCTTACCCTACGAAGAATGTTACATGCTACTGGCTGTACCGTAACCTTCTACAGATATGTCCTTCGGTAAGAGGCGAGATGTATTTTCAGAAAGTAAAACGTAGACGTAATTTAAGGTGACAAAAAAATGTTGGTATCTTGGTTTGCATTACGAGACAAAATACAGAGTCAAGACACGAACTACAAAGGGTTGCTTCCCTTTATCTAACAAACGATATAAACCTATATGTCAATTTTTTGTGCTAGCAATGAAATGTGAAATGTATATATGAATGCACTTTAAAATAAAACATGAAATTCGGTAACAAACATGTTTGCAGGACTGGATATAGGATAAAAGGAAAAAACTTATATTAATAACTGCAGTAAGTATACGGATATCACTAGTCTGGAAGAGGTGATATTTAAATAGTGAAGAGGTAACATTACCTCCAGTGAAGATGAAAAATATTTGTGCGTGTTCTTACTGCAAGCATGTATTAATGGAAAAATATCAGTATGTGCATGACGTCGGATGACATTAAAGTACTATTCATAGTATGCATCAGTGAGAAAACTAGGATATCTTGATTGGACAAAGCAACAACTAGAAACAGTATACGGGTTAGTATTCGATAAGGTCTCTTCTCTGTAGCTATAAGTCGTCATTTAAGGAAATTGTAACAGTTACGTGTTTAACTTTGTGAGAATCGACGTCAACACCTTCTAGACACCAGTGCTACAAGACATTTGCGTGTTGATACGCTGTATGGAGACTAGGAATAAGTAAATGTAATACAAACCAGTGTCGTACAGCATATTGATGTTAGAGCTGTAGACTGTATGCACGTATAGCATATAAGTACATGACATGATATTCTCCCTGGAAAGCAACAAGATTCGACGATGGAATGAACTTAGGAGAAAATTGTACCTACTACGAATGATGTGTTAATGGTGAAGCCTTCATTAACTTCTGTTTCGTATCGGAACAGCCCGGAATATTTGTCAATGACTTCAAGATACCCTTGTTGAATCTGTGACATGATTTACAGTACATGTAGACATGGTAGGGTAGGTGGTATGAGACGAAAAACATGTATGAATAAGGACTGTTTAGTTTATGGGTGTTAGAAGTGCGGGTGCGAGTTCAGGTGTATTAACACATCTATCAGTCAGTTAAGAATATGACGAGATGATTACTACGAACATGTTGAAAGTTGAGAAGCTAAAGCATATACGGTTGTACAGATATTTATAGTAAAAATGTAACGGTACTCATGTGTTTGGCTTTCTGAGGTAGTCTGAAGACATATATTGACATGAACTCATCAAGGACTAACGTACATTACATCATAGTATGAAAGAAAATTCGGTTCGATAACCTTGAGAAGAGTTGGAAAATCACTGAGTTAAGAAATAATATGTATGGTTGGAGTGCTATTACAACAAACCGGTACCGTATTAAGTCACACATTGTAGGAAAGCGAACAGGACGGAGCACGTACCACTGTATGTTATTCATTAAATTGTATGAATAAGAGATGTTTGTGTCTGGTTATATGCGACTTAACTTACCTTTGACCATAACTCACTTCGGGAAAAAAAAAATTAGAACTATATGTATTTGATATTTCCTGTAACTAGTGGGACTGGTAGCAGTGAAGCAGAATTTTATCTACATCAGTGAATAAGTTATGACGTGATGTGAGCTCGTGTTGAACATCTTTGACTAGCACTGCGGTAGCTTTACCTCTGTTGGCGTTATCTTCGCCGGTGATAACTACCTACATGACAATAACTATGTCGGCGCATGGGACTTCCTTGACAAAACTGGCAATATATGAGACTGGGTCAACGAAGCATGGATAAAGCTTCTGTTACGAGGCCTTAGTTTGCATTGTGACGATACACAGTTGATGAGCGCAATAAACAAAGGTTTTTTTATGCTTAATCAAGCTATACATGGACTTGACTGTGACAGTTTTAAAGTGAAGACTAAATATATTTCCAAGGTATGTGGTGTTTGTTTTACAAGTAGTTGATTACATATTTAATGTACATACATTTTTATAATTAAGGAAACCGGGTTTTTTAACGAACATGGGTGTTTGACGAGAATAAATATTACGATTTAAATACTTTTTTCGTGTAAAAAGTAAAGATAGAATAAAAATAGTAATATATGAAATTGAAGTAGCTGTTCTGGTAAAGAAGAATGCCAGTGATACGAGATTGGATGATGGTATTTGGATGGCTGCGAGATGTCGTGTACATGTAACTGCTCGCTAAGCAGAGACAATGTCATACGCGCGTATATGTACTGCAGAAGAGTGTACTGATCAGTTCGGACAGGTTCTGGCAGGACTGTTGGAGAGTGAAGGTAGAGTTGTGAGGGGGTATTCGATGGTAGGTGCAAGGGCGTAGATGGTAGGTGCGAGGGCATAGGAGTGGTGCGTTTAGCATAAGTAGTATGAATATGAAATTGTACGCCTGTTTCTTCGATGGGATGGTGTACACCATGTTTGAAAGTAGACGAAGAGTATTGCACATGTAACTGTCCTGATAAATATGTTATTTTCAAAACGAATGATTAATTTTAACGGAAATTGAAGGAAATGTAGCAAATTTGGTAGGAGTGTTAGTGTAGACGATGAAGTTCCGTAAGAAACAATGTCAGTGTAGTTATAAAAAAAAGTATTTACCAACAAGTTTTTTTAATAATTGATAGATTTTATTGGGAATTAATCGTATATAGCTAAGAAATAAGTCATGTTTGAGTAGTATTCATTAATGGTATTCAAATAAAGTTTTTGAAATTATAGTTACAATGTTAAAAAAAAAAACGATAATTTTAAAATTGATGATCAATACGTAGTTTCAATCAATGGTTGTTACTACTTACGGTCATCTAGCTGCTATGTGAAGACACTGGTGACATGCTGTGTAGTGAGAATTATAAAGGAAATAATGTTTAGTCGATGTGTAAGAAAGCGGAGGCAAAGATGGGAGAGGGGGGTGGAGGGGGTGAAGTAGTTTGAGCGGGTTATAACACGAACATCAGTAAGAGGGGAAGGTAGGGGAAAGGAGGGGGGAAATTCATCACGTGACTAACAGCCAATTAAAGTAAAGGATGGGATAGTGGTAGGGGGAGGGGGGATAAGTTAATATATTCATGTAAAAAGTGGGTGGGGGGCATCAGTGTGTCAATGGAGCTCGTCCGGGTAAGACGTGTCGGTAGTTGATTTAATTAAATAATTATGTAAAAAGTTTTTATTATTTTTATTAAAAAGTTTTTCATTACAAATAATTTTACTAAAAGTTTATTTATTAAATACGTGCAGGGTTATAATGGAATACGAAATCAAAACATTTTTTGAAGAAACACCAAGATGGCGGCCAGAAACAAGATGGCGTCCGGAAACAAGATGGAGGTAATATTTTTTTCAGAATTTTTTGGAATTTTTTCGGAATTTTGAATTTTTTTTGAAAATTTTAAATTTTTTGAAAATTTTTAATTTTTTTTTGAAATTTTGGAAAATTTTGATAATTTGACACTCAAGGTCAAGGTTAAAGGTCAAGGTCATCCAACATGGCGGCCGGGGGCCGTGACATCACAACATGGCGGGGGGAGGGGCACCACACTCGGGCGGGCGCCACACTCCGAATCCTGCACTGGAATCGGCTAAATCTAACTACTTACATCATCATCCCTTTTTCACATATATTTAATATTTCAAATTTCATAGTTGAACAGATGCGTTGATTATTACCACTTATTTCTTTACAACAGTGAAGCACATCTAAACAAAAACTTCCAATGAATTATTTCCAGAGATCTATTTGGAAACTTCCACATACAATTTTCACTTTACATTCACCTCATGTTTAACACCACCTCACTGAATTATTTACAATAAATATCTTTAAAGACTCAAGCAAAACCACCTGACATACCTCACATTATTGACAATCAGTACGACTTATACTAGTTTTCTTTTTTAATTTTAGGAGAGACCGCGTGTTTGTGGTATTTAACTGTGCATCTAATTGTTGTTCTGTTTCACCTCCCATGCTTCCCTTACATGGTTGAGCTTCAGCATAACTTTCACCCCATCCTAGCCAGTCTTCTTCATCCCCACTTGTTGCTAAATCATACAGAACTGTTTCCCTGGTGGCCTCCCTGTTTGTATTACTACTTGTGCTTGATAAATTTACAGTCAAATCTCTGTAGTTTCTTGGAGGCACATACTGATTGTACGAGGGCTTTAAATCCTTGGATGTACGCCTAACCATATTACCTCTGTGGTTCGTAATCCAATAGGACCTAGGTGCTTTCTCATGTTTGCTTATAATTTTACCCCTTTTCCAAACTTTGTCATGGATGGTTCTCTCTACCACATTCTGCCCAGACTTAAAATCTAGATCTTTCCTTCCAGCTGTTTTGTCATACCATTCCCTTGTCTGATCCTCTCTTTTCCTTAACCATTCAGAAACCCCTGTTTGTACTTTAGGTTGGAGTTTTTCGTCTGTGATAGGTAGCCTAGTCCGTACCAAACGACTGTTTAATAATTCTGATGGGGACGCTCCCAGGCCTGGAATTGGCATATTACGATAAGCTCTTAATGCCTCCCTATAATCAGTACCAGAGTCTGCGCATTTGCGCAGTAGTTGTTTGGCTATATGTACCCCTTTCTCTGCAAATCCATTGCTTTGGGGATACTTAGGACTACTAAGCTGAAGTTCAAACCTGTCCCTCGCGAAATTCCCAAATTCCCTGGAGCCAAATGGTACGTTACCTGCAATCAAAATTTGAGGATCCCCATGTATTGAAAAAATAGCTTGCAAGCATCAATTACATTTTCTGAACTTGTACCTTTTAGTTGAGCTTATGTCTATCCATTTAGAGTATGCATCTATCACGATAAGGTAACTCTTGCCCCTAAAATCCAATATATCTGCCGATACTCGCTCGTATGGAAGTTTGGGAATATCCCTGGGCAGATACTCATGTTTACGATTTCTAGGAGCATACTATTCGCAACTTTCACACTTATTTACATACATTTCTACATCTTTAGCCCACCCTGGCAAGTACATGAGACTAACTGCTTTTGCCCGCGACCTTTCGACCACACTATGTCCCTCATGTACCAATCTAATCATTTCTGGTCGCAACTTTGAGGGAACAATTATTCTATCGTTAAAAAACAGCAAATTCTCTTCCACAAATATCTCGTTACGCATCTGCCAAAAAAGACTAACTATAGGATCAATCACCGGTTTGTGTTCTGGCCATCCTGTAACATAATATGTCTTTAACATTTGAAGTTGTGGGTCTTTATTAGTTTCTCTCTCAAACTGCATTCTTCTGGATGGAGTGATTACCAAAATTTTTGATACACTATGTACCATTTGTGACATCTCTAAATCATCTTGGACATCGTCAGCTATGTATGAACGAGACAATAAGTCAGCAACATACATTTCTTTGCCTGGTAAATACGACATTGATAGGTCATATGGCAGAATTTTTAGCCTAAGTCGTTTAAGACGTGTGGAACCTATCTTGCCAACTGGTTTTTTCATCAGGGCAACCAAGGGTTTGTGGTCTGTGACTACTCTGATACTATACCCAAACATCCACTCATGGAATTTTGTTGCACCAAAAACTATTGACAACATCTCTTTCTCAATTTGTGCCCAATTACATTCAGTTTCAGTTAACTTTCGTGATGCAAAAGCCACTGGGTGCCCTTCCTGTAATAAGCATGCCCCTAGACCGGTCTGGGATGCATCACACTGCAAGGTGATGGGTATGGTTGGGTCAAAACTTTTCAAGCAAGGTGCACTAGCCACCGCCTCTTTTAACTGACTTAGGGCCATCTCATGACAGGGTAGCCACTGCCACGAGACATCCGACCTTCTGAGGGTTTGCAATGGTTGTTCAATTTGGGACATATCTTTTATGAAGGGTCTAACATAATTGAACATTCCTAGAATGCTTTGAACTCTTTAAGATTTTTGGGTGGTTTCATTTCCATCAACGCCCTGGTCGTCTCCGGATCGATACTCATTCCCTGAACTGAGAAAATATGTCCTACATACTTGACTTCTGCCTGTTTGTACTGAACTTTGTGAGGGTTAAACATTTCCCTGGCTTCGTCCAACACTGCTTGTACAGCTATATTATGTTCTCCTCCGTCTCCCCATAACAAATGATATCATCTATGTAAGCTATACAATTAGGGATATTACCAAAATTTTTGTCAACTTCCTCCTGAAAAACTTCCAGGTGCCGGAGCTAAACCATAGGGCATTCGTGTGTAATTATATATACCATACGGAGTGGAGAACATAACATAGTTCATGGCATCATTACTAAGTCTGATTTGAGAAAATCCTTCCTTAAAATCACCTTAAAATCAATAACTGAATAATACCTTTTCTTGTCTAGCTTATCCTGAATATCCTGCAACTTTTTAATTACACACAGTTTCTTGAAAATGACCTTGTTAAGATCTACCGGATCTAAACATATTCGTACACTACCATTAGGTTTATCTACAATAACTATGTTACTGATGAAGCCTTCAGGGTTAGGGTCTGTTACCTCAACAATTGTTATGGCCAGGTGGCCTTGGTAGGAGGCAATAGTTTTGTTTTCTTTTTGTGTTCTAGTTTTTTCCGCGGGAGTTTTGGCGCCATTTGTTTATTTAATGCATAGTTGATAATTGTGCCCTAGAGGGTTCTAGATCATGGAACGAATGATGAAGGTCATGCCACCGAGAACCAGCCAATGAGAGCACAGCGTGTGGCGCCCCTTCGCCCTTCATTCTGGAATGTTTGCCTCCGCCATGTTGAAGAATAAGTCGTGACGCGATCCAGAGCGATCGTGCGCGGGGCTGCGGCCCAAGAAAACTTGATTAAGTAAACGTTCGGGAGTGAAAAACTTTACATGCACGGGTAGCACCGCGGTCTCTTTTCTTTAACCTTCTTTCGGACAACCTTCAAAACTACCAAATTCGTTTTCCGCCCGTGCATGTAGGCCGCTAGGTGCAGAGAGCCAGGATGGCTACTCGTTCTTCGCCGCGGGTGTATTCACCGTGTGCAAATTTCTTGCTTAATTTAAATGCCTGATATGGAGATGCTGTGTTTCTGCTTATTACTTTCTGTGAATCGGATCTACCGTGCCAAGACTGGGATAATGTATTTTGTGCCGATGTAAACAGTAATATAATAAATCAGAAATAGTGGAAAATATAAAGTATATTATTTCAGGACGAACCTTTTCTTTAAAATTCTGACGGTAACTGTGGAAATTCAAAATTTGGTCTACAGTATGACATAACCTACAAAATTATTACTAATAAATTCTGGAGTACGTGACCACCGATCAAGAGATATGTTCCAGCATATAACCTTGCTTGTTTTGGCTGGGTTATCCCCGAGCTAGTACACTGGTCTAGGAGGACTGGTGTGCTTCTTTTGTGACAAGTGGAGTTCAGGTACTTGTACAAGAGCGAAACGTCACACATTCTACGTCATAGACCATGCAAGTCAAATTGTGTTTAAATTTTTGCACTTTAAGTATTTAAATGACTCCGTAGGTACGGGAGGTGAAAAAGTAAACATTGCCAGCATCAACACGCTCAAATACACTATTACTTAGCAACTACAAGTCTGACGTTTGAATGTAACATATTATTATTGAAATTCTGTGTTGCATATAGCATTTAGATGAAACTGCCAGACAAGCAGATTGTTTCGTTTTTCAAAAACGAAACCCAAGTTACATTTTTTTTGTGTTGCGTCTATGGTCGGGATGTTACAAATGATATACATTGATTATTTATGTGTAGCAATGTTTGTTTGTAATTTCATTGAGAGTCTTGACTTGGTTTCGAGGACATGTGTTTTCCAACAATGCGGTGTAAAATTCTCTACAAAATTTTTTGTTTTACACAGTATGTTCCTTTAACCTGGGAATTTACAAAATGTCTTGGCTGAATAGTTTTACTACCTTAGGTCTACAATGAAAATATGTTGGTGGTAAACCAAATATTTGTCTGTGGCAAATGGCATGTTATCGAACAAGGTAGGTCTGCTAACAAAAATTTTAATGTAATGTGACGAGTACAGTAACATGATCATAAACTTAGGCCTAGGCATACTTTTCAACGTATAAGGAGTTATTGTAATTGTGCCGCTCGGAACGACTGTGCATTATAAACATAATGTTTTGCATACCTCCTACTTGTTTACTAAAAAGGTACCTTTTAATAAAAACCACAATTTTTTAATTCATTTTTTATGATAACTACACCATATAGGTGCAAAAAACAATCCCATTCATGATACACTATCACCAACTGCAGACGAAGGAACTTAACATTTTTAATTCACGTAATTTAATATTTATAAACGTAACTCTTTCGAGCTGTAGGCCTATTTGTCTGAAACATTTCTGGGTGTCACCCTTCCAGATCCAGGATAAAATTTAGAGCAGAACTGCTCAGTGGGTTATGTTAGGCTTACATGAAATAAATATGTACCCAAATAGGCCTAAATAATTGACAATATGTTAAAAGAAAAATAAATTATGAGACAAGTGTAAATAACACAATTGTAAACACAGACATTTTAGTTTTCATTCAAATTAACCAAACAATAATAACTAGTGAATCGTAACCATTTAGTGACAATAAAACTGAAACGTCGGCTAATTAAATGTGATGGAAATTAAAAAAAAAAAAAAAAAAAAAAAACTTGGGGGTTTATCTTTCAATGGTATTTCACTCTTACATGATTATATTTCTTCAAACACTTAAATAATTCAGAATATCCCACATATCAGCAAGATTAATTGATGATTGCGAGCGTAATTATATGCATAAACACGGGTGTAAATAAACACAATAACAGCTGCATCCTGTTCAGTATGACCAACAGTAGCGTATAAAATTTATGCAGCAAGGAAGAAAATATCCAGTTTCTCGTTCTGGCATTTCATTGGTTCGTCTAACGCAACTTTTCAACTATTGACATCAGTTGTAGACATGTCTGTAACGTTACTGTAACGCATTGCGTTTAGCATTTAATGCAACATCGGTTGTAGCCGGGCCTTAATCTGGAAACGTTAGGTGTATTTTAGCGGTTGAATTGGTAGCGGTACCTGTGAACAGAGCATTTTAGCGCTCCTGTTTACAAGGGTGTTTGCAAACATGCTGCAACCAGGTTGAAGGTGTTTGCACGTTTCTGGCAATCGAGGCCGGAGGACGGTTACAGGGTTTGTTCACAGGATGTTTACATTTACTTTTATTCCCTGTTATGTTTTGAACAAATCTGAAATCAAAACAAACTGTATTTAAGTGAAACATGGGCAAAACATAAGTTATTTTAAAATAAAATGATGTAATATTAATTTTTCATCATATGCAGGTGCAGAATTAAATTTATTTCTACAACTTATTATGTTGTACACGTAAAAAAAATAGTGAAAGCAGTCTATTTTCCAATAAATGTATTCGTGAAGAAGTGTTTTCCTTTATGCAGTCCAATTCTATTCCTGATAAGGCAAAAGCAACACTTGCTAACAGCTTGTAACCAATTCAACTGCTAAAATATGCCTGTTGTTTCACATGATACAGATTTGGAAAAAAAAAAAAGAAAAAAAAAAAAACACCTAGGCTTACTTAGGGTTTTCTGCCTTCAATGTGGCTTATAACAGGACCCCGGCCAGTGTTGCTTAAAGAAAAATTAACATTGCACAAATTGCACCTTGCAGAGTTATCACCAGGATCTTCGCGATTCATTAAATAGTAGTAGGATTGGTTAACCAATACAGTCTCTTTCATCCCGTCATGACTGATTTCCCTAAATTAATTTCGTTGTGGAAATAACACACACTACATACAATCCCAGACATTTTTAATTCACTTAATCATTTTCATAAACACACACGAGATCACGTTATGCTGTAACTTTTTAACATACCTTTGTCATTGCACGAGTCAAAAAGTTGAGGCGTGTTTCACCATTATGCGGTACGGTAGATAAAATACAGTTTAAATGTAAATCTACGGACTTCAGACATGATGAGAAGATATAAATAATAGCACGAACCATAGAAAAAATATTTGTGCCACGCCAAGTAAACAATAAACAACCGACAACGATTACGGACGTATCAGCCAACGAGTATTAACCCTACGGAAAGATAGGTAACTCAATGCTATGAAATGGGTCCTGATTATTTCCTTCATCTTTGCTGCGTGTGTGTTCACTAGCGCTTCATTCTAGCTACGGGAAAATATAGCAACACCAAAGGACGAGCAGTGCGCATGCGCCGTTTTCCTTCGATTACAATACATTGACTTCTATCAAAGTCAAGTATTTGTATATCGATCGATTGAACATTTTCGATTGTCGTAACTGCAATCGAAATGTGTTTCTATTTTATTTTATTTTTTTATGTAGTTTAGGTGTTAGGTCGTAAAAATGATTTCTTTATTTGTACATAACCATGGGATAGTGTACTCGCAAATAAATTATTTTTATTCACATTGTTTACATGTAGGTTTAAATGCAAGTAAAAGACATTACAGTACTTCCTCTTCATATACACATAGTAAAAACGTAACTTATAATCACGGCAACGAAAATGAAAGCACACAGCAACTTCAAAATCACTTTTGAATTCTTACTTTCACTTAATTTTTTCCTGTGATGTAAGACAGTATTTACTATTTATACGATCAGGAAATAGCAGCTTTAACCTGCACTTACATGCAAACTTTGAAATCCAATCTCCTCGATTACTGTGCAACGTTGTTTCACAATACACGATACATATTTTACAACTGGGAACACAACACTTATGTGACATAACTTTCAACTATTGATTAAATAAAAAGCTCATCAGACATAACCATTCTTCATGACATTTTACTCCGCAGCGTAAATGGCGGCCACGTGCAATGACCAGTACAAAATTCGAACAAAAAAAAACTTGTGCTGCGATGGTGCTGCTACAATCTAGCTATGGGATATTACAAGAAGCTGAAAAGCAGGACTAAGTTTCCCTATATCAGTTTCACCCCCATTATATCTGCATGCCGCATGCTAAGAACAAAAGCGAACTGAGAATCCTATGTTACCAAGTCCACGCCGTCATTTTCTACTACGAACTCTTGGGGAAAAAGACCACAACTGTTTAAAACCCATGTTATTAACTAAGAATTCATTAAAATTTACAACAATTTGCAAACAGTACGCAAAAAACACCACAAGAGAGTACTTTTTTACCATTGTGGAAACTTGAAAACATCACAACACATTGTCAGAGAAACTATTAATCTGGTAACACTGGTGGGAACCACTGAAAATTCTGGTAAAAAATGCCAAAAATATTGTATTTGAGACGAAAAACTGGTACCAAGCGTCAAATCCACTGTTCCACACAGCTACAATATCGGTACGAGAAAATATTGTGGAACTATAAAATTGGTATATGTACCAAGAAAATGGTACATTGTGTTTGCGGAAATGTTCGTTTACCAAATTTTGAAATTCCAGGTTTTTTAGAGAATTCCCTGACTTTTTCCTGACTTCTCCATACATCTTAAATTCCCTGACTTTTCCCGGTTTTCCCGGTCGCTCGCCACCCTGATATTGTTCACGAGCTCATGAATATCCAGCGGGAAACCTCTTGTAACAATTTGCAGACAGTCATCTAAGTGTGATTCACTTAATCGTGATCACATTTTGTTTTTAACATCATCTTTGAAAAAGCACTCGCACATATACATAGTTCCAAACATTGCTAGGCACTTGAGGGAGATTTTACGTAGGTCAGGAAACTTTTTGGTGTCTTTTGAACCCCAAAAGGTTGTTAGATTTTCATTCTGAAATAATTTCATAGCCAGGGTAGACTGCATGTCTATTATTTCCGATTCTACGCACCCTAGATTATGTCACTCAATAAGTTGAACTTTCCTGAGTTAATTGGAAAATTTAATGGATTAAGCACCAGGGCAAATAGTGACTCATATCATACCAAGGTTTGGAACCTCGTGCTGAATGCGTTTCAAGCTCTTTTAAGTGCACAAACAACAATTTTGGGACAGTCTGTGCGGCCCAATGTTTGCAAAGTTCGTTCCATTTCTAGAAAACAGAAGAATTGTTTTTCTTTCATACTTCAGCCAGTGATAAGAATATTTAAATTTTTTATTTAAAGGCAAATATTGTTTCTTTCAAATCAATAACAGTATTTGCTTGTCCTTGAAGGCGGATGTTTACGTCGCTCAAATACTCGAACAAATCCACAATGAATGTTAAGAGTGACCTTGAATTCATATTTGTATAGCTGAGGGAACTGAGCGGCGCGTCATTTAGAAGAAATAAACGCATTAATTTCTTCAAAAAGTCCCCAAACACGTGAAATGATTCTTCCCTGGCTTAGCCAGCGAACATCTGTATGAAGAATTAAATCTGAATGTGGAGCACACAAATTTTGTATGAATGCTTTCAGCAGGCATTTGTTGAGGTTTTGCAACACGGAAATTAATCACCTTCACAATTACTTAAAATGCTCTGAAATTTCCAGAACTGACTCAAAATGATTAGCAATGTTTTCAACATGAATCAAGCAGTGTAAATCGACGAAAGGAGGAAAGTGCTCATGTTTCTTCAAAATTGTAACAAATTCTTTGTTTTTTCCTACCATTGAAGGTGCGCCATCTGTAACCACACATACAAGCTTAAACACATCAATTTCATTTGACACGAAGAAGTTCGTAACAGCAGCGTAGATGTCATGACCTGTAGTTGTGCCTGACGGGTGTATAAATGCCAAAAATAAATTATCACCTGTCCCGTGACTGTCAATTCAACACACAAAGCACATTAGTTGAGCTACCGAAGCAACATCAGTAGACTCGTCCACTGCTAGCAAAAATTAAACACACTCGGACAATTTTTGTTGAGTTTTTTCCTTGATTTGAGCAGCAATAACATTAACATGTCCGGCGACTGTATCATTACTTAAAGGTACATTCTTTGCAGCATTAATAATAACACTCTGGTATTTTTCAGGTATGCTTTCGACAAGTGTTGTCACTGCTGAAACAATACAGTTTTTGACCATCTCTCCACATGAAAATGCCATTCCTTGCCAAACTAGTTTAGCCACATCTACTGAAACTTCTATAGAAAGTTTATTAATATTACTGTTGGATGAAAACAGTTTTTGCTGACACTAACTTTATCTTTAAGCCACTCACCTCACATAATCGCGCGACAGAGGCTACAGGATATTCCTTCATGAAGGCACTGTGATGAGTTTCACTTTTTTTTCTTTGACAGTTCACTTTACGAAATCCAGCTAAAGAAGCGGAACAGAGTAGACAGATTACACCAGTATTATAGCCGTTCTGCACTACAAGATAATCAGTCTTCCAATTTTTTGAAATGAGTATGGTTTTTGGGTCTTACATTCGCTGCCCATATTTGAAACTACTGGTGACGTTGACTCCGTCGATGGTGGTGTCTCTCCTTCATTCCCAGTACATTTTCTAATTACTGTATAAAGTTATCCATTAAAACCCACAACTCACACTTCACGTAGCTGTACTTTAGTGTGAAGTAGAGATGTGCAGTCCACGAACTACCAATTCATTATGAACAGTTCCGCGAACTGAAATAAGAGACTAGTCCCTCGTTTATCTTAAAGTTGTGTCTTTCTAGTTATTTTGTAGGATGGAGATAATGAGTCGGTAGTCGGCTTCAAAGTGATATTTATCTCTAGTTGGTGTGCATTCACTCCATTCACAGATCATGTTTCTCGATACAGCCGGAAACTAATATATTGCTCATCTCTACTGCATCACTCCTCCCCCTTCTACAGATTTTAAATGTGGAATTAGGTTGCTCGCGAGCACTTTTCGACCTCAACTAATCGAGCACCATTTTGCTTTCCGCGAGCACTCGGGTGCTCGCGAGCACCAGGTTGAGTACGCCTGCCTTACACAATCATATAAATTAGCAAGTTTTAGTGACTTCTTTAAATTTAAATGAAAATTTCAAGAAGTTCCTAAACTTAAATTTCTAATGCAAGACTTGAGAATCTGGGGTATAGAGCTAAACATATCGAGAATATCGGTTCTGACTATAGAGTATTTGGTACACATAAGTGGTGGCCCGATGTCCGATATCCGATATCTGTAATATCGACACGTTTATCGATACTGGATATCGATAAATATTTGCGATATCTAGCTAGCCATAAACAATTCTCACATAACCTTAACAGTAATTCTTAGCTTATTTTACGCTGGGATAAATCAACACTTTTTCATGTTACCTTAATAGCAGTTCCAAGCTTTCCACTCGCCCAAACTTAAGCTTACGATATTACTTTCTTTTCAACACGCGCCGCATCCCGACGTCACAATTCTTTTGTAAAAAAATTCCTTTCATTAGAGCATGTTTATTCGTTTCAGATATTCGCAAAATACTTTAGCTTGATAAATTTTAGGGAGGCATGGAGTGTAAATAAATGGGAGATATGAAAGAACAGACTTCTGGTAATTAACTTTAAAAAGCGACGTAATAAATAAAGTTAGCACCAGACAACAGGCTTTTTGTTATGTCGCTTCATGGTCGCCAACTGCTGTTGTAATGTAAGGAAACTTCTGATAGTTTGTTTTTCGTTTCATATTTTAGATTTTATAAGAAAAACCGAAGTATTAATGAATTAACTTCAACTTCATTTGTATTTATGATAATTTTTTCGGACGGTAATATTTTTAAGTATATTTATTTACATTTAACATTTAAAAATTGGGCGTGTTGCATTTAACAAATTAGTTCTATGTTCGCTTTACTGAATACATCGCAGGATGACCAATAAAGAAATAAAATTATTTGTTAGTTTAGTTTACTGTAACCGTATCAAAATAAAGAAGTGAATACGTAATAATTGATTTTATAAACTTCGCGGTACGTTTCAAAGTTGTAATGGAGTGATGTACTTAATTGCAATAAAATGTAATATTTGAAGTCTTTTTCTAGCATGTTGTTTGCCACCCGTGATAAAATTTGCCATTGTATAGGTTTTTTTTCCTAGCGGTACTTATGCCGTGATAAAATTTGCCAGTGACTCCCAATTTAAAAGTCTAGTGATTTTTTTTCTGGCGGTATTTTTCGTTTACGAAAGTCAAAGCAGAATTGGACTTAATGCAGTGACTATTGTTTGCAAACATTTATAGCACTAGTGAATTGTTATTGTTTGGCAAGTACGATGCCATCAAAAAGTGACATCTGGTTACACTTTCAAGTTAAAACTAATGATAAGGCAAAGGCAATTTGCAATTACTGTAGTAAAGAAATATTGCGTGGTGGAAAGACTTCCAGAACATTCAATACCTCAAATTTGTGGAATCACTTGTCCTTACATCATCAAAAAGAAGTTTGAAGGTTCTAACAAATGTGATCCTATCTCTACGCCATCAACCAGCTTTGGTCATTGTAGAAAAACAAGCAACATGGAAACGAAGTGATCCACGATGTGTTGAAGCAGACATGTTTTTAGTAAAAACGATTTGTCTCCATATGCAATCAGCATCAATCGTAGAAGATGAAGGTTTTCAACAGTTTGTTAAAACCCTACAGCCACGTTATTTATTGCCAGGGAGGAAGGACATTATGGGTAAACAAATTCCAGAGTTACTTGGAATTGTGAAAGCCAAAGTTCAAGAAATATTGTCAAATGCTGGGCACATTGCAGTTACAACAGATTTGTGGACGTCTGGTGCTGGTGGTGACTTTATTAGTACAACCGCCCATTTTATAGATGAAGAGTGGGAATTCATTCATTTGTGACTAGAAGTGATGCCATTTTGCAGTGCTAATCACACAGGTGACCTCACAGCTGATAACATTTGCACAGCCCTCTCTGCATGGGGTATTGAAGAAAAAGTAAAAGTTATTACTGTATTTCAGACAGTGCAGCTAACATGAAGAATGCAGTTTCTCTTCTACATGGTAACACCCATGTTCCTTGTGTTCAACAATAGACTACGTGGTCAGTCATCTGTAGTAAAATTGACCGCAACCGCAAAGCAAATAGTGTCACCACTTTCACATGTCTGTTGTCGTTGAAAGAGGCCCAGGTGAAGTACAACCTTTCACAACACACACTCACCAAAGAAGAACCGACTAGATGGGACTCTTGCTTCGACATGTTAGAAAGGCTAGTTGAACAGCAAGAAGCTATACAGAACATCACCCGTAAAATTGCACGACTTAACACTCACCTTTCTCCAGCAGACTGGACCCTTTCCGAAGAAGTTGTGGAGCTCTTAAAGCTATTTAAGGAAGCATCTTTGTCTCTCAGTTCATTAAACTGTATATCAGATGTCATACCTTTAGTAAACAGTCTTGACAGAGGTCTTCAACAATTCAAAACCAAGAAAGTGTTTAGTTTGAAATCTGCTGTTACTGAAATGCTGCATTCATTACACAGTACATTCAAGAGAATATCGATGTGTACGCAGCTGCGACAATTTTGGATCCACGATACACAAACAGGTCGGTCAGTATTTTCACCTAGCTGGTAGTTAAACATATTAAAATCATGAAAATCATTGTATTGAAGTAAATATCTTTGAAATTAAATGAAAATTGTTGTTTCAGGGGGTTTAAAGATCATCATGCAGCAGAAAGGGCTGTAGAGTGGCTGACTGAACGTGTCCAACCTACGGAATGCCCTGATCCAAAGTTACCAGTTAAAAGGCCAACCGAAAATTTGAAAATCAGCTCTTCAAGTTAACTGTTCAGATATGATTGAAAATTCACCAACAGCCCCAAAAACTGGAATAAGTTCATCAGATGAAGGTTCACAATATCTATCAGAAGCAAACATACCATTGAACGACAGTCCACTGGCATATTCTGGAAGGCAAATTCTTCCTTTCCGAGACTGAAATTGTTAGCTAGAACATATCTTGGTTTTCAACCTGCCTCAATTCATTCTGAAAGACTGTTTAGCTCAGCAGGTGAAATTTGCACCAAAAACGGAATCGACTTTCTCCCGAACACATTCAAATGCTAACATTCCTTCATAAAAATCTTAAAATTGTTTTCTTGTAGTTTTATAACATGTTTGATATATCTTATGGTAATAAATGCACCTAAAGATTTCTCAATCTCACCTTGAGAAAACAATTTGTCTTTGAATTTAAACAGTTTCTTTGTGACCAAATATGTCAATTTTATTATCAGGGTTCATTTATTGATAATTTTATTTTTACATATGTTTATGATTAACAAAATAAATATTCATAGTAGTAGGTAAGATTATTCTTTTTTTAAATATTTAACATTATTCATTATTGCCCACCATATTATTGAGTGCTTAGTGCTTAAACAACTGTTCAAAACGACAATTTTATAAAATAAATTTTAGTATAATCAGATATCGGAAGATCGATATCGGATAGGTAAATTTTAAAATATTGGAATCGGTATGGGTATCGGGTTTTTGAACACCGGGCCATCATTAGTACAAGTTATGGTGACACAAGTAATAATAATTTGGTAAATACTTCGCCATTTATTTCAAATTATTTTTAAATTGAATGTGATTCCTACTTCGTCGTGGCTTCACTCACTCCTAATATATATTTCTATTTTTATGCTGAAATCTGGAGTGTTAATAATTTCAATTATTGGTGAGGTATTACCGTAATAAGTTTGGTTTTTATAGCATCAATAATCATTGCATTACTCTTTGTAATGTTAACTCTTGAATGCGCATGTGACATGTTTGCCGAACAATTCTCAATAAAGTCGTTAATTTTTATGATATTTTGTCTGTTATTAAACTCGTTCAAAAATTTACACTGGATACCAGCTACCAAAAGATGACTTAAAGAACCGAGCAAAGAATTCTACTAAAAAGTCTACTAACTTTATGTGTAGCAGAACAAATATTCCGTAAAGTTCATGGAGATATTTCCAAAAAAGAACATTACAAATTTGGTGAAAGAGGCAATAGTCAAAATTTGAATTGCACTCCTACGGAACTTAATTGTTATTTAATAAAAAACTCTCTTACATTACTTAAAAGTAACAACTAATTAACTTGTTCAGTTTGCAGACAACTATTACATACATTAATGTAGTTTTAGTTCAATTATTGTCAACTTACTGAACTGCCTAAAAGTAAATACATTTCATTCCAATATTGTGCTTTGGATTACAAAATTTAAACTAGGCCTTCTTTCATGCAAATTTATGCGTTGAATTTGATATTAATTCGTATTACCTATGTTTTTTACAGAACTTTGGTGAATGCAGGTAATCAGACTTATGTAAGCATTTGTCATAGTTTGTATTTCAGTAATAAAAAGTATGTAAGTTCTGAGAGCTAATTTGGATAGCAGTGCAAATAATGGTGTAACTTTCTATAAAACGTATTTCACCAATATAAATATTATGTAGTATTAATTAATTTCATAAACACTTATAATTGTTTACCCATTTTTTGTAAAATTTTATACCATTGAAATGGTATTGCTAATATCGGCTTTTTTGCTCAATTAATATGTCTATAAATAAGTTACTTATTGTATTATTACTACCCCACAAACAATGTCAGTATTGTAAAAAAACTGTCCTCTCACTGAAACCAAGGAATATTGTTTTATTTCCATAACACAAAGTATGCCTCGCAGTTTGAAACTACGAGAGAGTGAAAATCTTTGTAAGTTGCATTTTATCGAATATTCCCACTAAACCAGTAAGATGTATATGAAAAATTTCTTACCTTAGTAATAAAACTGATATTGTTTAATTAAGTAAACTGAAATATGTAATACAAAACATTACATCAAATCATGGTATCTGTAGAACATGTTTCCTCTAGAAATTATTCTGAAACTGTAGCTTCCACCAGATGGTACCGAGATATTTGCAGCGCCGAAAATATTTTACAACTAAACACATCAGAAATCGAAAAACATTTATTCTACCGACTTGAATATATTTTACAATATATTAATTATGAACTGTCCTGCAGTTGTTACTGTATGTATAATTTACATACGTTCATTAGCTAATTAAAAAAAAAAAAAGTTCAACAGTGCCCTGTTCGCTACCGAGGGAAAGAAAATGCAGGATAAAATACAGCTGACGGCTTAGTTGGCATGTGCCCGTAGCAGCTGTTACAAACATTGTTTGAAATTTTTTTTTTTTTAATTTTCAACTGTGACTGTAATATATGTTTTTGTAATATTCGTAGCAAATTCGTCACGACGTTGCTTGAAATACTATACCTTAGCGAACTATTTCATTGTATCTGTGCTAGCAACATTTTGCCAGTAATATTGTTGCCTTCTTTGTATAAATAGGATTTAGAAAAATAAAAGTAAAGCACAAAAAATTTTTGAAAACATCACTAGTAAATACATTTAATGCATTGTACAGTAGAACCTCGAATTAACGAAATGCCACGGTCCCAAAAATGTTTACTCTAAATAGACGTTTCGTTAAAAGCAACTTTGCATTTTTAACACCCCCCCCCCCCGCCGGACCAACCACAAAAAAATTAAATCCTCAGGAATTTTTCGTCGGAAATGTACGTAATTGTTAGAAAGTTTGATATCCCACAACAACATACCACAATTACCATCAATAGGTAAGCCGCGGCCGTAAAAGAAAACAAATCTATGAAAAAAACTTTAAAAACTGCCAGCGGAACACTCGTCGAGCTAAACGCGTGCCCGCTGAGTTAGGCTGCTCGTTCGCACACATCAACACGTGAGAAGTGATGATAAACATCGCTGAGTCGTCTTTCTTTCGGTTTCCCTCCCGTGCCACCAAGAAATTTTAGGAAATTTCCATTTAAAAAAAGCCATGAAAACTGAAGTAAAAGTTTGAGAGATAACTGTAAATTTTTTATACACGCGCAGCGGCGGCCATTCTTACAGGCTGCCGCGCTCGTGAAACAAACTGGTTGCTGCCTAAAAATATTTTGCACTCAAGCGATTTTTAGCATCGGCGAAACATATTATTTACGTTAATAAGTTCGTTGTAAAAAGTCGGCATAAATAATATAATAACGCATTTCATTTTATAGATACGCTGATTTTATCACGGAACGTGTCAGAAAATAATTGCGCTGTATGTCACTCTGCACTCTATTGGCCAAAGAAGTAGGCGGTAAAGCACGCTGCACGGTAGCGGATTCTGACAGAGACGCGAAGCACTATCTGTGAATTAGTACCCGTTCTGTCTGCTGCCGCGCTGCGTGGACTGGGTATCTAGATGCTTGTTCACTCGCCAGCTACCCGGATGAGGATCTAGGCACGCGTTTGTTACGCAACATAGCGACTTATGTCTAGGTACTTACACGATGAAGCCAGCTTCGGTTGTTTCCGTAACCTTGATTCGGGTACGGCCGGCCTTTCCACGTCGCCTTGCAGCTCTTCTAGCGAACTTAAGTCTGGGCATGCGCAAAAACTAAGCGCGTCGCAGACGCGAGGTATTGCAGCGACGCACGTGTAGTCCGCCCCTCTCCCCTCTGCCATCCCTCCCGAAACAATACAGGCCTGCCTGATGCTCGTATATTAGCCCTCCATTCCCCAGCCCTAATTTAAAAATTATGATATCGTATTTCACCCGCAGAGAAATATTACAGTGAATTATTGTAGAAGCCTCGTCGTTCAAAAAAAAAAACTCGAAATTATTTTTTTTTGTTAGATACTTCCTTGTATACTTTACAAGGACTCCAAAACGAATACAAGTATTTATCTTCATCGTGCATTGGTTTAAAAGAGTATATGATTTTATTAGCTGATGAATGCCAGTTAAAAATTTACGAACGGAATTATTTCACTTTAGGAAGAATTAAATGCTCCAATCGTAATTTTGGATTCTTACTTTAGCAGATTAATTTTCGAAGTCAAATTCAACCATATTATTATTCTCATATTATGTTCTTTCTAAAAGCAATGCTGTAGCATATAAATGAAATATGAAACTACTAGCAATAGTTGCCTCCTTACTGTTGCATTAAATTATTTAGTGTAGCTGAATACAGTAGCTTTGTTAAGTTTTGATTAAAATTCTGTTACATTTATGAAGAAAAGTGTCAACAAAATTAGATTTTCGATTTGATTCGTGTTGTGTTAAACTAAAACACTAAAACATAGGGCCGTCAGAAATTATGGGGCAAGGGGTTAATTTAGTTCCCTACCCATTTTACGACAGGGAGTTGCGAACAATGATAATCATTTTTAAGTCTCGGAAATTTTAAATGGCTTCAGGTGCGATACTCTCGATGCTCTATGAAGAATATACTTATTTGAACCGTGCGGTTAGTTTGACTATTTTATTTTCATCCTGCGGACTACAGTTAACAACAATAATAGCATAATTAATACAATTACACTTGTATGTGTTGTGATATATAGGTTAAGAAAACTATACACCGGATGTAATTTCGCCCGTTTGATGCGCAGAGACAGTAAAGCGATACTGCTCAGCTTTCAACACTCGACGGTTACAGCATCGCTTATATTCGCGGCGTGCCAAACTGGCGAGCAGTGTTTTCCTACTGCTATTATTAATATGGAACTTAAAGCGACAACCCTACAATTTTTTCTTTAGGAAAATTTTGTAGTAAAGACCAACGCATGCTTCCAACGCTGTGTTTTATGAGTACCGGTGGAATTTTTTTAGTTACAGCTGTTTAAAAATCCGTTTTTAGCCGTTTTAAGGGGACTCCAAAAACAAGATTCTAATTAGCATGTTGCATTTTTAATGTGTCAGAAGCCTAGTTTTAACTGTGTGTTCTTTTTTTAGAATAAGTTTATCAGTTTCGCATAAAAAATAATAGGCGTAGCACGGTACGCAACAATGTTCACGTGTCAGGTGCACAAGCCCTTTAAGAAAACACATTTGATTGGTTCTTGCAGCAGAAGCATCTTGAGTGCGAAAACGGGAAGGAAGTGGGCTTAACGTCTCGACGACAGCCAAGGTCATCAGAAACGGTAACACACAACAATAGTTCAAAGGAACTTGGGAAGGAATAGGTCGTGACCTTTTGTTAAGGACTCCATTCCAGTATTCGCCCAAAGTGTTTTCGGGAAACAATGGAAAACAGAAATCAGGATGACTGGAATCGAACGCATATGGTCCATACCGCGAGTGAGCGAGTCCAATGTTCTAACTGTTCTGCTAACTCGCTCGGTAGTGGGTAAACAGAGACATAATTTATTTCAGAATATTTTTAGATAAAATAAAAGGACAAAGATAGTTTTGTTTATAGCAGAATGGGTCCAAAATTTAGGAAAATACTGCCTCTTCTAAAAAATTAAATAAAAGACTTTTACACCACCGTCAAAATTATTTGTTTTTGTGATATACGTATATTTTGTTTTAAAAATTTCATTTTTTTTTTTTTTTTTTTTTTTTTTTTTTTTTTTTTTTTTTTTTTTTTTTTTTTTTTTT
>PNEQ01010463.1:0-12187 GCA_003012365.1 Medauroidea extradentata | reverse complement strand
TTTGTAGTAATTATTATGTTTATAAACTTTAAATTTTTCTTAAAAGCTGTATTTTTTTGCTTTTTTCTGTTGGGCTAAAATGCTAAAAATGATTCTGTTTCTGAAGTAATTAGGCTATATGGTCAAAAATTTCAAATTTTCTAACAGTTGTAGTAATTAATTTCTTTGCAACGCTAATAGGTTAAAACGATTGTGTTTTTTAGTAATTACTCTGCTGAAACATATTAACTTTTTTAAAATATATTACGTTTTTAAAATCGACTAAACAAATACAAAATAATTTCTCCCATTAAACAGTGCATAATATTTCAAAAGAAAAAAAATTAACCTGGGGCGCATGAAATAGATTAGAACAAGGAAAATAAAGAGTAGCTGTCGTTGAGAAAATTCACAGAACAGTTCATATCAGTTGCAGTGAAATAAATTTGTTAATTAATAAAATCAGTTATCTATTGCAAGCACCCCACATTTTTTTTCGTTAAATCTTTCAAATATTTTCATTGGGATGAGTTATTTGTACTTTACAGTCCGTATTTAAAATCTTGATATATTTAAAAAAATATTTATTTTAAATTATTTCATGCCTTTAAGTCTCGTGTGGGTGAAATTTTGCAATCACCTGTATTAAACTTAGTACTACTTTTTTACTAAAATTTCCCCTTATATTGCACTGCCATCCAGTTCTGAGTTACGTCTAAAGTTTCAAGACTCTAGCTCTTTAGGAAGTTAGTTAAAAATCTATTACAAAATTTGTACCGAACAGCGAGACCATAAAGCGTGTTAATAAACCCCTAAATTAATACACTGGTTATTGTTATCGAATAGGTAAACAGACAAGAACACGACTTAGTAAAAACGTGTTTAAAAATCTGAGATTTGTTCAACATTTTCACTTTATGTTTTACTATGTTCTACTGACAATATAATAAAATTATTACGTTTTGTAGTAAATAATTAGTTTAAAATATTAAAAATTTTGTCCAGCAGTTTTACTTTTATTTTGCTGCATTGTGACGTGTGTTGAGACGTGGCAAGACTCGACAGCTGTCTAGTGCTGTGACGCTAGTGTAGAGGAGGTGGGGTGGTACCGAACAGGTGTGGAAAGGTTGGGAGGCAAGGAGAGGTCGCGATACCGGACATACCCGAATCATAGTTATGGAAACGTCCGAAGCTGGCTTCATCGTGTAAGTACCTAGACATAAGTAACATAGCGTCGCTCGTTCGGCCGGCTTTGCTCGGCCGCGTGAGCTGAGCTAAAAATCACTCCCGCGGCCGGAAGTTTTCAATGAATTTTTTCGTTTCTTGACGGATAGTGTAACACTATCTACGGAGTCAAATGATTATGCTGCGGCCAGTAAACGTATTTTTAATAAACTTACACTACGCTTTATATTTTATTTTACCAAAGTTACCTAGTTATTTCATACATTTTTGGTTATTTTTTCATAAAAACCTCTTTATAACGAACCCTCACGGTTCCCTAAATTAGGGTCGTTATAGAGAGGTGGTCGTTATAAGATTTCGGACCCTTTGGAACCTACATATGTAAAAATAGGCCGTTTTAGCATTAAGTCCATGTTCGGTCATCTTGAGCAATAATAAGTCGTACATTTAAACTTAGCTATAAACGAAATTTATGACCAGGCGTCTTTTAGAGAAAAGGCGATAGTGTATTCTATTCTCCGTTCACTCTTAGTTGAGTTTTAGGATAAACAAAGCAAATTATAAACAAACATGTTCATTGGCTGCCGACCGCCGTGCATTGTGATCTTGCATAAGAAATAGATCTTTGTTATCTGTCGTGTACATATAAATTTACCACTCCATCACTTAATGAGAGAGTTTTATTAACAAATATCTCACATATACAGACGTTACAAACACAATCTGAGACCCTATATGTTTATTACTTTAATTATGGTTAGCGGACGACACGTCCGTACAGTTGGTTCACGAGTTATTTAACGACTGACGCACTGCTAAACGTACGAGTTTCTTGGTACACTTGCCAGTATTTAGAGACGTACGATACTCTGAAGATACCAAAAGTTTAGTTCAGTAATAATTTCCACAGTAAAAATAAGTCAGAAATATCACAATCAGATATAATGTTTTATTTTTTCAAAGTATTTTTGGACGTTAACGCGTCAATGTTGTGTTTACTGCGAATGTTTTCTTTTGTTCGTCCATTTTCCGTTCA
Organism: Medauroidea extradentata; assembly: GCA_003012365.1. Taxonomy (NCBI): domain Eukaryota; kingdom Metazoa; phylum Arthropoda; class Insecta; order Phasmatodea; family Phasmatidae; genus Medauroidea; species Medauroidea extradentata. The sequence continues at coordinate 9,987 of PNEQ01010463.1, read as the reverse complement.
AGTTCGTCCTATCCACGGCCGCGTGGTCCGAACCAAAGTTCCTTGTTCTATTTTGTTCCGTCCTCGCGTCGGTTTATATTTACGTCGCTTGCAGATTAGGTTATCTGATGCTGGACGTGAACAGTGAAAATGTCTTGCATGGTTTTCGAAACGTGGATATATGTATTCATTACTGAACAAACTGTGGTGATGTTTACAAGGCAAGAATAAAAATCTCGCATAGCAATCTTTTATGTATTAAAAAACAATATGTGTCGCGAATTATCGACAGATTGTTTGGTGATTTATAAAATGTAATTTTTCCATAACGAAGTACAAAATAATCTAGGAGGAATTTACAGTAAGTTTAATCACTCATCTTGTTGACAACTTTTTTTCTGGATGTAGTACCAAATTTTCGTTACGTTAATACCGGAATATTTGAATACAATCGTTAGTCATGACTTGACAATTACTATTAAATTTTGAAATATACAGTAATTACACATGATGTCAACAGTTTTGTCAAGTTTTTGTGTAATTTTTGTTTCCCTATGTTGATAACATGTATGAAATTTTCACGCAATATTGTTTTAATATATACTGCGTTGTTGTTTCCTATGATGCCGGCTGTACACACTTTTGTCGGTTGGAAATAGTACGTCGGCGCGACGCACAAATTGAGCCAATTAGAAGCTAGCGCTGTCCTCCTAGTCTGCGCGTCAGCCTGCTCTGCTTTGAGACCGACTGAAAGATAATCGCGGGTGTGCAATGTGACGTTACATTATCGCTCAGTTAAAATATTAAAGTTATTAAAGTTACGTGTCAATGTGTAAAATATTTTGTTCAGGACAAAGAAAATGTAATGACATGGCCCCCACTTAAAAGTGTAGTGTTAGTTAACAGCATAGTCGTAGCGGTTGTACTACCAAACGTTTAAACTTATTAAAGAGTATGCAAGGAAAAACAAATCACGAAAAAAACTACAAGTAAACTAGTAAAAAACTTACCAGATATAATATCCAACAAACGTGATAAATTAGGCAGATCATTTGTTTACTATTATCACTGCGTTGACAGGACACTAAACAAACACACAATAAAATAAAAGTCTGACACATTAAAGGGCCGAACAACTGTTTCCTATTTTTTTTTAAAGTCCACATCGTACGCCTTAGTTTTTTATGTTTGCATTGCGTCCTTCCTTCTGCATTGCTTTAACGACCTAGTCCTTAATTTTTTAAGATCGTAAACAACGTTGATTTCGTGATGCCTAACTCCCGCGCAATCTCTGACTTCGGCTTCTGTGTCGATTCCACTTCCTTGATTATTTCATACTTCAGAAGCGACAAGCCGACTCGCTTTCCACTTATTATGGAAATATCGAAAGCCCGTATGAAGTTTTAAAAAATGTACGGGTCGTCAAAAATCGTTTACAGATTCAAGCCTAATAATCGTAACCAAATCGAAAGCCAAAAAAACAGTGTTGGTCGTCAATAATCGTAACCAAATTGAAAGCCAAAATAACTGCGTGGGTCGTCAATAATCGTTTACAAACTCAAACTAAATAAATTACCAAATTGAAATCGTGACAATCAAAGCGTAATAAGTCGTCATAAATCGTAAAACACCAAGAGATATCCAAAAGTCGCGCAATAAAGTCGTTATAATAGAGCAAACAGAGAGCATGCAGCGTATCTAACAGCAAGCGAGAGAACACTGGCACGTGAACAAAGGTGGAGAATGCCGAGCGCGCCTGGTATTCACGTGAGGGGAAAGGAAGATAAAAGTACCGTTAAGGCTGGAGAGCGGAAGGATGAGTCACCGCTTGCCGCGTGGAGTGGAGTACAGTTCTCACCACTAGAAACGCAACACGGCGCACAAAAACCTATTTTTTGCCGATTTCCTTGAAATTTGAAATAAAAAAAAATTAAAAAATCACGGTTTCCCAAAAACGGGTTGTTATAGACAAGTGGTCGTTATAAAATGGCTCGTTATAAAGAGGTTTTACTGTAGTTCCTAAAAATCTTTTCGTTAAATCGCAGTTTTCGTTATTCTCGAATTTGTTAAATCGGGGCTCTACTGCAATTGTTTTGTCGTAACTACATTTTTTCTCATGTAAGTATTTGGACAAGTGGTTTCTTTGGGATTGTATTTGCAATGAAACATAATTCGCGTATATCATAACAAATGCATATTATATAATTAAAATTTAATAGTTTCCTCTTTATTTTTGTTGGCTGATACACTTCCTCTAGCTCCAAAATCAAAAAGTTCCACGCTTACCATATTTTTCTCTGCATTTTCTTCCTCTCGGTAGCGAACAGGGTACTGTTGAACATTTAAAAGAAATTGTCTACTGGACATATATAAACGTAACATACAATATCATTGGTAGGGAAGTTAACAAATATGCTGTAAAAATTTTCAAGTCAATAGACTGAATAGTTTTCTATTTCTGATGTGTTTAGTTTGATGAGCGCGCCAGCTTGTACGTAAACACTCCGTGGTTAGAACCTTCCACGTAACGCCAGCAGCAGGGAGATGAACGAGAAGCGAAGAAAAGCGCGGCAGGATGCTTAGAAACTTATCAGCCAGTTATATCTCTCATGTTACAGCTGAAAGGAGGGTGGGGAAATGACTGGCAGTGAGTAGGGAGCCGTGGAGAGAGAGCGAGTGGGGACAAGAAAGTAGAGGGGCGAATTGTTGCAGAGTTTTTTCGCACAGCCCTTCAGCTCACAGACTAACAGTTAGTACAGAAAAGCCCAAATCTGCTCCAAGTAGACGGTGCCCTTAATGTCTTCCACCATTACCGCACCGACACGTGGTACAATGTCATTCCTAAGAGTGGCTACTTTAGGAAGGTATCCAGAACCAGCAAAATATATATAAATAAAATTAATTTAGTTAATACATACATTTTTAATGTCATTATGTTAACACACACAAAACCAAAATTATACTCTACTTACTTTGTCATGTAAGCCATCACAGCAGAATCTTCCAGCTCGTGAAGTGCAATATTTGAAATGGATATTTTAAGATGGGCCCAATAACAGACAGCAATATTTTTTATTTTCTAGGAGAGAGATAAATATGATTTCCTCACAAAGTAGGACAGAATTCACATTTGCAACTTTTATATTCTCTTTCCAGTAAAAAATTTCACAGATGTGAATTTTACCATTGTTTAGGAAAAAAATTCCCTTTTATGCCTCTCCTGTTTTCTGCTGTCGAGCCCTTCTTGAAATATCCTCTTAATTTGCTTTACGAAACATTTTTACTGCTTCTTCCAAAAACTCTTGCTTCTCTGTTTTGTGTTTCTTTTGTTATTTCATTAACGCCGCAAGAGTGGCTTGCCGTTTATTTTCACGTTGATGTGAAAATCTTTCGAGCATTTCCAGATGAGAAGATGTCTTGATATGTTTTTCCGAAGTCTTTTTTTTTTCCAAGTTCATGCGAATATTGCAGGGCTTGCATATAAGGATATTGTTACCACAAACATAAAAATTATGTGCTTCATATTGCAGTGCTCTAGAATGCATACCAACTGTTTTCGTTCACCCCATTTCGCAAAATAAAATACGCAAATCCAAACATTAACCTAAAAAGTGTGAGTTTTTATTTTTATCGGCAACGTACATATTTTTCGTGGGAGATGTGGCCACGACTATCATCTGAACGGCCAGTGACGGTGTTAAATGTAAAAGGTTGTGACTGTAGGCCATAAATATATATTCAATGTTCCGATAGCAGGCTTACATCAATAGCGCCAAATCAGTGATCACAACGCAATATCGGTATGTGCCACGGCCTTATAAAAATTGATATATCGCTCAGATAAACGTATATAGACGTACCGTCTACTAGTGATTATACACTGACAAAGAAAACTACAATGTAGTCGTTCTCACAAAGTAAACAAACAACGAACGTTTCATTCGCGAGGATTCACGAGTTAACGAGATTATCACATTTTATCACGGTAAATGGGTTTGTAGCATTTATTCGCGGCTATATCCATCATCTCTAACAATGATACATTACAACAACTTTAACAATGATGCATGCATATTACCATTACTTACACACCCCACGTGAATTAATAAACATTTAAAACATCAAACAATTTATCATTAACAGATATGCAAACTATTTATATTGAAGATGCAAATGGTTCACCTCATACATTCAGTCAACTTACCGGAAAGCCTTGTACGCAGGTCGGAACCAACAAAGGAAGGAAAACGGAGTGAACAGTATCACGTAGAGGATGGACAGCCCAAACGTGGTGAAGTCACTGTTGTGGATCATGAGAGCCAAACCCCCTATGATGTTGGCCACTAGTATAATTGCATGAACTGCAAGCACAACACATACATTACAATGAAGCTACGCACAATGAACAGAAAACCCTCTCCACACATATACACACTACATAGTCCAGGAAAGATACGAAAAAAAGGTGTCAATTTATAGACAAATAGCATGAAAACGTTTTCTTACATCAAAAATTGCAGAAAAACATATCCATAATCCACCGAAATCCATCTTCCAGTTTTCACTTTTTTTCTGGAATTTGACCAGAAAAATGTGGAAAAAATTATTAAGTCAAAAACTGTGCATCTCACAACAAAACTTGTAGAGACAAAAATTAAAGGGCTCAAATTTTATTACAACATAACCAAAATTCACGCAAATCTGCTTATAACTTCTTTTTCTGCGATTCATCCCAGAAAAACATTTAAAAATGTAATAACTTGGAAACTGCACACTTTACAACAAAATATTTCAGATTCAAAGGAAATAAGCCTAGCTTTTCTTGAAATATAGTATATTATAATTTCACACTAATTCCCACAAAATCAACATTTCATTTTCCAGAATTCGTTCAGAAAACACAATAGTAATACAAAACCGAAACTGCACTGTAATGGAATTACAGTTACCTGTTATCATATGTTTTAATACTTACCTGGAACTTAAAAAGTGAATGACTAGATTTAAAAGTGAAACTGAGTGAATTACATAATATATTTCACTTATGCTAATCATTTGTGATGAAAAACACTAATTTATCAATAATTTTACTAACTTTTAAAGCCCTTAATTAACATGTAAACCTGTTATTCTAATTTAGGATAATTATTATTTTCTTAGAAGCTGTATTTGGAAAGTACAGTACTGCCTGCTGAGATATACAGCAGAATATCTATACACTATTATGGAATGTTAACCAGTAACTTACTATGCTGAATTATTTTCTCTAAGTAAGAGATGTTTTTGTTTCTTTCTCCGACGCGATTGTTTGAACCGATGCTATTGTCGGCGTCCTTTTTATCTTTCTTCTTGGCTTGAATTGCATCCCGACAAAACGTATGCAGCAGGCAATTAAGATGACGCCACTTACTGCCACCATTCTAAGGACAGGAACTCTTAGGAGCGAATTGAGGTTGAGGATAAATTTATGAAAGTATTGTCATTATTTACCTATGTTTTTAATGAACTTCAAGACAGCGTGGGAAGCATGTAAAACATCGCTTACAAGCATTTTATCATGCTAATTTTTCATAAAAATTAATTTTTGGCTTTACTCTAACTTTTAGAAAACTGCTAACTAAACTTTTATCTCTAAATTTTACAATTCCCATGCCTCTTTCGCTCATATGTAAAACTGTTGTATTTTGGTCAAATTTTAATATTGTGAAATTACAGTACAGACTTGGATCCCTTAACTTCTAATCAGAGGTATGTTTAAAGCACCCTTGCTCATGCCAACTGAACTAAGCAGACAAAAGTTTGTGTGTAGAAAGACCATTTTAGAAAGAATGTTTGATGGGAGCATAGTAATATGGTTTGTCTCGTGTTGGTAGAATTCATTTTAAAATTCACATATTTTTTCATGTAGGGAATAGCACCTATTTGTGAGTATCTTTCGCTACCATCATAGTTTTTCCTTCTTTTAATAAAAGGGAATATTTCATACCAGTTATGTACTGTGTCCTGTTTAATGCAGACTGCTATAAGCCATACATATAAAATCTATATCAACTACTATAGCATATTGTATGCCCAAAACTATGGGGAGCAAAAAAAAAAAGTTTTAAATTGCATTAAAAATTTACTTCTCTTCGCTTAAACGAATTGAATGTTTCATTATAGGGGATATGTCAAAGGGAACAGCATTTTTAAACGGCAATAAGCTGAAAACAATGCATTGCACGTCAAAATATGTTGGACAATAACTAAAGAACAGAAGTATTTAACAAATAAAAATAAAATTCACCAAAATCCACTAAAAAATTGAATTTTTCGTCTTCAGGACCCTTACTATTGCTTCCTGTATTGTGGAATTTAACCAAAATATCACACTTTCATGGAGACTAAAACATTCTTACACCAACACTTTTTAGAATACAATACTGTACCACAAAAATGCTCAGAAATACTTGTCACCATATATTTTCTGAATAAACTTCTAAGTCGTATTGTAAATGTCTTATTATGTCCTGTAATTCTTCATTTGTCCTTGTCTGTTCTTCATCTATTTCAAATTCCTCCATAGTTTTAAGGAAGGTCAGATTCCTTTCTTCAGTTCGTTGTTGGCCTTTCTTCTCAGTCAGTTGTTGTGTAGCACAGGTGCTATAAACTCCTTGAAAAACTGTACACATTTCTCAGAAAGTACGGAAGATAACATCGCACTTTTGATTATATAGAACATCAGCTGAATAAAGACTGTTAACACACATTGAGGTATATTAATAGCCCAATTATAATATTTTCTTTCCTTACACACACTCTTCACAGCTTTGTCAAAAGTTTCAGCATTAGTTTTTAACGCATGTGTTTCTGTTACAGGATCATCAACTTGTTCTTTCTGTCCACAATAAAAACAGTCTCGTAAAAACAGAATTTTGTAACTGAGGAACTCTTATTTTTTTTTTTTTAGAAGAAATCGAGGCAGGCTCTCCATCGGATTCTGCACGTAATTTTCTATTCAACTGTGCTATGAGCCTCTCATCTCTGAATTTTTTCCGGCAATCTGAATGTACGTGCTGTCCTTCAGATATATTAAGCTCCCTTCTATCGCATAATGTAGAATTTATCCTTATTAAACCCTAAACAGTTTGTTTAGATTAAGGGCTTGGGCCCGAGTTTCTCTGCTTACCAGAGAATTATTTTTTAAAATCCACACGAGAGTCAATATCGTAAAATTGCTTCGTAACTTTTTGCAAATTGGTTTTACTATGCAACATAATTTTTCGAGACACTCTGTATGATGAGTATAGCTAATTTATCAATTAAAAGAAAATTTCGTTATTTAACTAATTAGCAACTATTTTGCAGAATTCTGACTCGACAAAATTAGAGTATGCAGTTTAAATCAGTCATAACGAAGTTACGAAGCGATTTTACTATATCGGCTTCCATTTATGTTTTAAAAAATAATTGTCGTTAAATGCGAAGAAACTCCGGACCATGCCCTTAAATATGGTTATTACAAAATACTCACGTATCACTGTTTAATTTTGCTACCTTTGAATTGCTATAAAAAAAAAAAAAAAAAAAAAAAAAAAAAAAAAAAAAAAAAAAAAAAAAAAAAAAAAAAAAAAAAAAGTTAACAAAACCCTTAACAATTGCATTGTCTGATGCTCAGTGCGGCGACAGTGGCGCGTGGCGGGACTTTATGGAACTTAAGCTTCTGGCTCGGCTCGCGATCTCTATGCTTTCTTCTAGTAGTGCTTATGTTCTATGTTTCCCCTTCTACTACTCTTCCTCGCGCATGTGCAGTTTGCTGAGACCCTAGCCAAGCCTCTTGCTGGTGTGCTTGCGTCAGCTCAGGATCAGGTCAAATGTGTCTTGTAGCTACAGTTAGCTGTTTGGTTGGGAAATTGTTCCCCATGGCGGTAAGGCAGCTGCCGTCATGCGAATTTAGTTAAAATTTATAATCTTTGTTTTTATTTCAAAATTGTTATTTTGGCTGCCGTCTTGTAAAAAATTACGTTTTTGGATTTCAATTTAAGTATTTGTAAATTTTCGTGTTGAATTGGTAGAGTGCATGGCGCCGCGCGTACATCATTTTTGATGTCTGTAGTTTTCCTGAATCTAGTCAGTTTGATAATTTCAGTTTTATGATAGTGATTTTTGATTGTCCAGATTGGAGCTCGTTGATGCGTCATTTGATGTACGTCTAGTATGTACTCTATTTTGATAATGAATACTGAAACACGCTAATGTGAGAATTCAGGAATTTCCTGTAATGTTTTGTCATATTCATCACGTTGATTATGATGTTCAACTCCGAAACGTTGATATATCCTTGCTTGACGTTAACGTTTAATTTAAATGTATTGGTTGATCAAACGTATTTACGTGCATGATTTTGAGGGACCATTATATATTTACATAAAGGTCAAATGTGCGTGTGTGCACTATCTTTAATAATTTTCAGGGTATAATAATTGGTGTAGTTTTATAAATTATTTTGACGTCTATTTATGTGCGCGTAAGCACCATTTGGATTGTAACTTGATATGTACCTGCATAACATGTTTTTGAATCTTTTTTTGTAATTTTTAAAATGTGCTTTTTTTTTTATCAATATATCTGAGCAAACCATTAAATATTTTTGCTTGAAAAACCCTCAGATATATGTACGTAAATTTTCATAGTGTTCTTTGGCTGTTGGTAATTAATGACCAGTGTATTGTTCATTGAAATACTCTTGCAACTGTGAGAGTACATTTCACAATTTTTGTGGAATGTTCCAACGGTTTTACGTATACAGTAAAACCTCTTTATAAAGACCCCGCATGGTTCTCTAATATAGGGTCTTTATAAAGAGGTGGTCTTTATAAAGGGTTTGATTGTACAGTAAAAACCCTATTTTAAAACCCCACGGTTCTTGAGGAAAGGGTTGTTATAGAGAGGTTATACTTTACTAATTATTACTATGTTATCAATATTATAAATTTACTGTCTCTTGTATCCTTAACAAAAATGAAACAGTACAACATACTTCTAGCGTACATCAAGCTCGTTACAATTTGTTATAAATGAAATGACTCATGAAACACTAGGCAAGAGTGCAGCACGCCAGCACAAAAAATCACCAATACTTAGAGACCCAAGTTTTCTTTTAGGCGCAAACTAGAATTCAAGCAAGTATAGTTGTGTATCACGTTCACAGTTGGCCGTTGACTTACTCGACACTTCCTGGAAACAACCGAGCCAATAATAAAACTATAGTTGAATATAGGCCCATTTGACAGTCAGCGAGCAGCTAGTGACGTACATTCTTGGAGGCTAGCCTACAACTCAGCAAACCCCAACACATTTTTACCGGATCTACTAATACCGTAAGCTGTGCTCCGTCACATTTCTCAGACCTATCTACTCGCTACATGGCACAAGACTGTGCATTCATTTTGTTGAAGATGGCACACCCTGCTTCCTTTCTGCACAAAATAAATAACAAAACATGTGTCTGAGAAAATAAATCAGGAACATGCCATTAAACTGAAAACTAATATTCAAGAAAAACGTAACTCAACACATGTGTGCGTGCCGACACACACACAAACACACACATATACTCTCTCTCCAACATAACAGTACGACATAAATCCACACAGTACATACAAGGCAATACGGATGAAATCAGCAGTATATTGTTACGTTGGTTAATTCTCGGGTTTTTTTTAAATTTTTTTTAGATGATTTTTTGTTAAGATACATAGTCGCGCTGAGCGGATTTGAGATCTTCGGTGAAGTTGAATGACCCTTTGTTTTATTGTTGCTGCGTGCGCTAGGTTGAGCGAAGCTTTCTTTGACTTTTCTGTTTTTTTTTTTTCCTTGTTTCTTTTCTCTCGTTCATTTGTTTTCTCGTTTACGTGTCATAGCGCGGTCACTGGCCGTGACGGGCTTCTGGCGTGGTAGAGTTGGGGAGCGGAGGGGGTGGGAGTGAGACGCAGCGCTGACTGTCGACTTGGGTGGGCTGTGGGGCGG
>PNEQ01010462.1:0-38286 GCA_003012365.1 Medauroidea extradentata | reverse complement strand
TACTTAAGGGTATATTAACCTCTAACGAAAAAAAATTAGCTCAGCCAGTTTTCCCGTAATGTCACTTCAAAGTCAAAATTTGCATATTTTTACTTCATACAAAACTTGAAAACCTGTAAATATAATGAAATGGAAAAAATCTTATCAAAACTACACGTCACCATCTACGGCTTGAAGAATATACAAACCCATTATAAAACATTTTTGTGTTTAAAATAAATTTCTAAAAGTACCAAAAAAATTGTAAATTTTGAATTTTTTTATTTAACATAAACATTTTTCCTAACGGGTTTTATATGCTACAAGCCATAGACAGTAACAGGTACTTTTGATGTGATTTTTTCCCATTTCATTATGTTACTGGTTTTCAAGTTTTGTATGAAGTAAAAATACGCAAATTTTGACTTTGAAGTGCCATTACGGGAAAACTAGATGAGCTAATTTTTTTCCGTTATAAGTATGTGTACTCTCAACTAATGTGTACAAAACTAACACTATTTCATACAAATATAAAATTATGTTTTTTCCCCACTTGAACAACCTTAAGAACGAAGCATGATCCTGTCCTTGGAATAGACAGACTGTTACATATATAACTATAAACTTGATTTTTAGCAAAACATTAAGCGAAACTGTGCAGCGATGCCTTTTCTATTTTTTTTTTTTCGATTGTTCTTTTTTAAGCTTAAACGAGATTAAGTATCAGAAATTTGTTAGACAGTTTTGTTTATGGGTTTTGTTACAGTAATTACTTTATACAAGACTTGAATACACGCGGTATCCGCTAAAATGTCAATTAACAAGCATTTCGATTGTAACTCAGTTAACCTAAACCATAGCGTTTACTGTTTTGAAAACACAGAGAAAACAATTCCAAACAAAACTACCGAACAAATTTCTAATATCTGCTCTAGTTAGATTTATAAGATTATCATTTGAAAACAGTAGAAACACGAAGCACGGTCTTAAGGCCACGGAACCCTATTTATGCTGTTTTTGCGAGTTTGATTTTTCAAATCACGAAAGAGAATAATAGATACTGCAAAACCGTTAAATGTAAATGTTGGAAATAATTTTTTCTATGTAACCAGTTTTTTTTTTTTTTAAAGATAGGTTCATATAATGTTGGCTGGTTATCGAATTAATTGAATGTCTTTAAAATCAATGATTAACTATACAAACTTATGTTTTGCGAAAACTAGGCTGCATAGTACAAACAATTTCCATAATTTATATGTAGCGATTTTGCGGAATCTGCCCCCTTTCAGGAGTAAAATAATAAAGCTTACTAAAATAGCATAAATGGTACCCGTGGATTTATAGTAATTACGCTTAAACGGACATCAGCTACTCGAGACTCCAAGCCAAAGACCTTGTATTTGATCGGAATCTGTGTTGTTGTTGGAGTCCTAAAAATATTGCGGGTTTGTTTTGGGCACAAGCTAAAAATAAAACAACAGTAAGTACGTGTAAATTTTTAATTGGCTCCTGAATAATTTGCCACCTCTTCGAGGAAGATGAACCAATTAAAAACAAGCTGGGCCAGTCATGTACTACCACTATTTCAGAAAACAGACCATGAGCGGAATTCTATCTACTTTGTTCTGCAGTAAAATGATTGCAGTTTAACTTTTAACTTATGACTAGGCCGCTATCAGTCAAGCAAATCAAGAATATAAAATATTGCTGGACTCTTGGCGGCTTAAATTAACGTTAAAAGTTAAATTGCAATGTTCACACAGCACCACATAATAAATGAAATTCACGGTGTAATCGAAAATTTCGCATTTTCCTTTAAATTATCCTAAAAAAGCAAAAAAAGTAAATCAATAACGCTTCTGATACCGAGCCTTATACGTTCCTGAAGTTCAGCCTGAAATATAATCGATTATTGAAGTAATCGTGTCTCTACTCAAAAAAGTGTTAAGGCTCGATTTCAGTCGCCATGTTCAATTTTATTATTTTTCACTTTTTTGGAATTCTGAGAAGAAAATAGTTAAATATGTGACTATACCTCAAATTCTATTTACATTTCGCTACTGTACAGAGGCACTAATGAAAATTTACTCACTGGAGTAGGTCAGGTTATTTCAGTCACATGACCAGGTTTTGTCGCTCACCAGGGTTTGGTAACCGGCTGCAATGCTATTCGAGGTTATAAAATAACGTAAATACAAAAAAAAACCTAAATTTTTCTACATGATACATAATTTTCTAAATGCTACATCCACTGTGGATTCTAGGTTATAAAATAACGTAAATACAAAAAAAACCTAAATTTTTCTACATGATACATAATTTTCTAAATGCTACATCCACTGTGGATTCTAGGTTATAAAATAACGTAAATACAAAAAAAACCTAAATTTTTCTACATGATACATAATTTTCTAAATGCTACATCCACTGTGGATTCTAGGTTATAAAATAACGTAAATACAAAAAAAAACCTAAATTTTTTCTACATGATACATAATTTTCTAAATGATACATCCACTGTGCATTCTTTGCACGTATTATGTTTATATTCAAATATAGTATTAGAGTAAGTAGTTGACCTAGAGGCCATTACCTGAAATATCAAACAAGGGTAAACTTTGCTGGGGTAATATTCTACAGAATGTTTGGAAATTATAGGTACAAACGAAAGAGGTGTGTCGAGGACGATGAAACAAGCCAATAATGTTAATAAATTTAAAATCTTTGATGTATTCAGCCCTGTTGAAAGTGTTCACGAACTACAGGTTAGCATTGTTGATGGTTGCAACTGCATTCGGAACACACCTGGGATTTTTGAACGCGTACGGGTATCGATGCGAAGACGTGCTGAAATCTGCCTTCACGTGAACCGCGTCCAGTTCGAACACTTGTTGTTATGTCTTCGTCCCCGTGTACGGGATTCTGAAGTTTTGATCCTCGGGAACACTGGTATTATAGCGCTCCTGTCGTTACATGTAATGTGTCACACTGGGAAAATGTTTGGTTTCCAGAACGATGTTTTATTTGATTGTCTCATCATCATCGACACACCACTTTCGTTTGTACCTATAATTACCAAACATCCTATATACACCAAAAGCTTGAAATTTTTGGCTTACCTCCGACCCTAGTGAATTTTCATAAGCGCCTTTAGATAAGTGACAGCTTGTAGAAAGGATCCGAACCAGCTTTCAACCTTTGGCACCGCCTGCTCCTTGTAGTAATACCCAGAGTCGTCAAATTTCTCTGCCACGGAATTCCTCCCAGGAGTTTTATCGGATACGGCGGCAGGAGCTAATGGCTACGCGGCTCGCATGGGAAATAGGGGCTGAAATTGCCTGCTCGCGGCGAGGTTAGAAGTTGGTAAGGGGTGGAGCAGGAGATGGAGTAAGGGTAGGTTGAAGAGTCACTTCTGTTCGCCTCGCAGATGGAATTCTAATTTTACCCATGTTCGACAGCGGAGAAAGTGCGATCTGCGAGTTCGTTCAAAGTTGGTCTGGACCAATCATTTCACCCCTTCCTCCGCTCATTGATACGTACCTCGCCCGTGGTTTACATCTTTTAAGGGTGTTCTCATGGCAAAAATGCATAATTTTATATTTACACGACGTAATGTTCCTTTTATAGGCGTTACTTGTGACTACATCTTCCACCTGTAAAACTTTTTTACTTCTCACAGTTTTTCCCTAGCAGCATGCCAAAGTGAGAATTCGGAAGTTAAAGGAACACAGTAACAACAAAAACCAGTGTCTTACTCGAATGAAATAATTTACACTGAAATTAGATATTATGAGCAGTGTTAAAAGATTTTGTATATTTTAAAAATTGGCCATAAATGAAGAAAATTGTCATAATTTTAAGATATTCATAAAAATGTACAAAGGAATCTCATTGTCTGTTTTTTAAATATATTTAGCATATTGCCCGTAATATCTCATTTCAGTGTAAATTATTTCATTCTAGTAAGACATTTGGTTTTAGTAATTTCTATGTTCCCGTAGCTTGCAAATTTTGACTTTATGTCACTATGGGAATACTGTGAGAGTTAAAAAAATGTTGCAAGTGGAAAATGTAGTCACGAGTAATGTCTCTATAACGGACACTACTTCGTGCAAGTATATAATTATGTATATCTGCGACGTAAATGCCCTTAAGGCCACGGGACCGTATGTATGCTATTTTAGTTAATTATATATTTTAAATCCTGACAGGAAGCAGATATCGTAAAACCGTTACATAGAATGTTGGAAATCGGTTGTACCACGTAGCCTTATTTTTTTTTTCAAAACATAATTTTGCATAATTTTGGCTAGTTTTATTTACTTCAAGAAAATTTAATTAAGTCGATAGTTAGCAAGTATTGTAGAAACTTATCTTTTGAAAATAAAAGTATTCCTCATAATACAAACAATTTCTAGCATTTCTGTGAAACGGTTTTGCGATATCTGCTACATTTCAGGATTTAAAAAAAAACTCGCAAAAATGTAGCATAGATAACTGTACACATAACTGAAAAAAAAACCAATTAAATAATTTCTATTACTACCATTTCATATTTCGTTTTAACTGTGTTTCTACTTCATGGTGTTGTTGTTTCTTACTTAATATGACATGTGTTTTAATAAGTGAGATAAGGTAATGCGGTGAGTTTCGCGTCTCGTCAATAGCGAGGTCATTAGAGACACTGACAAACAACTTGCTCTTGTGACAATGACAGTAGCTGGGAGAGGATTCAGCAATGGACTTTATTCAGGAAACATCAAAGTATTCGCCTAGAGCGATTTTGGGAAACCATGGAAACCACAAATCATTATGGCCGGAGCTGGGGATCGAACCCGGACCCTCCCAAATACGAGTTCAACATGTTACCGTTGTGCTACCTCACCCAGCTGTTCTAATAAGTTCTTTGAAATTAAGGCTTTGTTTTTGTAACTGTTGGTGGCGAATTTGTAATGTAAGTTATTCATTTGCAGTTACATTTTATTTAATGATAAATAAGAAATAAATGTTTAGCAACTGATTTCCTTTTATTACGAATGCTTTTCAGCTAGGTTATGATATTTATCAAGTGTGAATTGTCATTCAATAACATTCATACTAGAAACAAATTTTGAAAGTGCATTATGTTAATTAAAACAAGATGTTACAAGCTCACCTTTTGAGTTACTGATATTAATTTGGTCAACATCTAGAAGTAAATTCGTAATTTTACATTTAAAAACTTATTGATTTTCGACGTTGGGTTTGCAGTCAATTTGATGCCATGTATAATCTTCAGGCCATTAACATTTTTGCGAAAAGAATTTTGCCCCAGTTTGTTTCAGCACATTTGGAGATTTTCTTCGTGTTTATTGGCTGCGTGTCTATGTGAAGTAATGTCTCTCATTTGACTGCGCCAATTACAACTGGTGTATAGCTACACCACACGTCTGTGATTAGCGGGTAGAAGCCGAAGACACGTGACAGTCAAAACGTCCAATCACAGACCAATGACGCAGAACTGCAGATTTGCACGTACGACACTGAAACAAACTAAGGAAAATTTATTTCCGCGAAACGTACATAGCCCTAACAATCTGACATTATATATACGACAATATTTATACAGTAAGTCTATTAACCTCTTTATTCTAACGTTTTAATGATGCTCTGTATCCTATTATATGCTCTGAATTTTCCATGAAACAATCGCTGTAAATGTATTTATTCAGTACCGTAGAAAAGTGGCGAAGAGGAGATAATTTAAAATATTCACGATGCACACACATTTTTTACACGTGCGAATTTCGGTGGAAACTGTTTGAAAGATTATATAAAAATATTTCAAACAAACTTAAAATCTTATATTACCAAAATATAAAAAAATTTAGTGACTTATTTCATGTGTAATAATAAGACAACACGTAGTGTTTTTACGTGAAAAAATTTTAACAAAAATTTACTAAAAAAATTCTAGAAAGTCTCTATTTTTTGAAGATGTCTTTACTTCTCAACTGGCGGCTCTGAAATCATGTTATACTAAATGCTTAGATATTGATCTGTGTAAAAAAAAGTATAGATTCTATCTACTTTGTTGTTTCCAAAATGTTGCAAAACAGTATTTGTTATAGTACGGTAATGATCGATTTCAAAATCGCAGAGTTACAAAGATAAAACCAATAGCATTAGAATATTTTACAGAGACATGTCAAAATGCAAAACATGTATTCAATTTTTCACTCGGCCAAGTAATATCAAGATGAGACTTAACAAATTTAAAACATATTTGTTGGTTTCCTCCAAAACTACGCCGGGTGGTAAATTTCAAAGTATTAAATTTGCAAGGAAGTGATAGAATAGTTTTAAGAAACGTAGGCCTAATATAAAATGTGAAGTTATTCAATTAATGGTGTAAAACAAATTTACATACATTCACAAAACACACATTCTAAAACTAAGCTTCAACGACAAAACTAACAAAATAATAAATGTGGTTCTATTTTTTCTCTAAATACGACATACGTTTTTGTAATTCCGTACAGTACTGTCTTATATATGGAGGAAATAAGTCAAAAAGATTTCATAAATTAAAATTGTTGGTATTACTAACACCATTATATGATACAGTAAATACAGGCGTAATAAAAAATTACCACTTTCTGAATTATGCCCCTATTCATCTGGAAGTGCGACATCATACGTTCAACATATGAAAAAAGAAACGCATTATATGCTGGGAGGGTTTCGAGTGTGAGTTTAAACGAGAAGAAAATCCATAGCCTTTTAGTCAGATAGAACTTGTGTTGTTTCAACATTGTCACCCTACCGACGCTCATGTTTCATCATCTGTTACAAATAAAGTCGCCTTCAAGCATGAAATAGGCCTACCTCTCCGGGTTTTTCCACAACTTAATGTAACAGACATAATTGAAGAACGAATAATTTATGCTTTACCCTAGAGGTATCTGGGATTACAAGAATGTCATTAAATTTTTTAATTAGGCGATGTGTTATTTTTAATTTAAAAACCCAAAAGTTATATTTGGTTTACTAATGTCGAAGGAAAGGATGGGTAGACGTAATGAAAAATTTGTTCAAAGTTCCGTAAAATTTTGATTCTAAGTATCAACCAAAATTTTAATTGATGATATTTTTAAAAATGTAATTTAGGATTTGGAAATGCTACCGTATTAAACAAGTAGTGAAGCCGTGTTGTCTTCTGTCAGCGTGATTTCATTTATTTGCTCTAAACATACATAATTTTTCTTGGCTGTGAGCTTCTCCTTCGTCCGTCTCCAATTGTTCTTATTCCATACTTCTCTTGTTACTTATACACATCTGTACACACATGCCTGCATTCCCTCTTTTTCCCCTTCACTCGCTGATCTTTGTGCTTATTTATGTTACAGAAATGTTGCATTGCTACATGTGTACATTTGCTACTTGATTGCCTTTCAGTCATGATTTGGATGTTCTATATTTACACAACAATTTTGTTAACATCGCACACCGAAACCACTAGTTAGTCACAAAATAATATCTTATAAACTGTGTTGTGCTGTTTTGCCACTATGCCTACATTCTCCAACAGGCTACTTTTAGAGCTACCATTGATTAACAGGCGTATTATTGTTATTGCACTCTAATTCATAAGTTAATATTGACATGTTTTTAAGTGGTTTTCATCTATTCCAGATGGAGCAGTTTCAACAATTGAATCAGGAAGAACTATTAGAACATCAATCAAAATTTATTGATTCACTTTTGAAATGTTCACGTTATACATAGGTAACAGTGAATAGTCACAGGGTTGCGTGTGATTTTTCACAGATTCAATAAGTTGAAACAATTCCATCCAAAAACTGTGAAAACCACTGGCAAATCTGTGAATATTCAGTTACTCAGATGAAGAATGTAATTTGATTTAACATTTTAATTTTAGTATTACAAACGTTACCAACTTACACTCTAAAAATGGTTTGTAAATTTGTCACACGTGCGTATAGGAGCGCTAAGAAAGTAGGTATGGTAGAATTGTTTCCCAGATATATATGGTAGCACTCCTAAACCTAATTATGAAACAGTCAAATGTATACTGAAGTTACCAGACTTGTATTGTAACAACTGTAAAAGTTTGTACATTTACAAGGCGGATGTATGGCAACTGTCCCATATTGCGATTAGGTTAATTACTTCCTAAACATTTGAGGAAGTTTTTTTTACAGTGTTATCATTCAAACGTAAAACTATAAATCATTACTCTGCCTCTTTTATAATGCGTCGTAATGCAGCGAGTTGAATTATAAACTGCACACTCACCCAGCACACATACACACGCACATATCACCACAGCATTTAACAGGACCGTAAATTTACATTGCGTTACTTCACCAGTGGCGTAAAGGATTATTACTCTCGGCAGCTAAAGCCGCAAATTAACTAACTTGGCTCACCGTAGTGTAAGATGTGCAGCCTACAATCAAGGTAACGAAATGGAATATTAATTACTTAAGCTTGTCAGAGCATATGGTGATTTTCGCTCAACACTGCTGAGGAAAGAAACTAAATATAATGCATTGTATGCTAAGAAACAAATTTCTTCCAACACGTAGGTACCTATTTGATATATTTATGCATAATATTTCTCAATTCATTTCATTAATACTTGTTTAATAAATGTCCGTTACTTAGTCAAGTATAGAAACGCGAGTTGTATGAACATTAGAAATACTTAAATGCTGCTATAAAGTAACTCGATAAACCTAAAATTCTTATTGTCTCTTGTAGTCGTAAGTACACAGACAAGATATTTATTCTTAAATAAATTAATATTTTTAACTTGATAAAATACATCGGAATAAGACGCTGAAATTCTTTCATGAAGTGTCACGTTAAGTGAGTGAGAGATTTTGGTCATCGCTTAACATGCAGGTTCTTAGCGCTGGTGAGGGGAGACATGAGGTGAGTATGGAACAGCGTCGTAATGAAACAGGAGATCCCCGAGAAAACCCCCCGACCAATGGCATCGTCCGGCACTATTCCCACATGCGAAAATCCGGGGACCGACCCCGCCGGGAATCGAACCCGCATCGCCTTGGTGCGAGGTGAATGGTCTGACCATTCCGCGGCCCCTGCTACGTCAAAAATTACAAATTGAATTGATCTTGGAGTAACTAAAACACTGGTAAAGTGATTGTATATCTGGCTCACTTTTTTTTTTCAAATTAAAGTGGAAGCAGTAAAATTATTAAAATAACAATTTAAAAATGGTCATTGCTTTGTGAGAGCTGCTTTGTTAACGAGTGGAGATTTCATACAGTTTAAAAACACGACTTTCGGTATCTGAAGCCAGTTACGTAAAACAATTTTCAAACAAGATAGTTAGTTGGCAAAATGTGACGTAACTTCACTCCTGTTTTGTTGAGTTACGTTGCCTGAGCGAACCAGCGTTGTAGTAACTAAAGGAACTCAAATTCTGGAGTGCCCAGTTCTGATTCCTGCTCTGACACTACTGGATGATCTGCTCTCTGAAGCGAAACATTCGTTATTTTATAATAGTACCAAGCACTGTCCATCTCTTACACACTACATAAATAGTAATTTCCCGAAAATAAAATATTTTCGGTTCCATGGTTTTCGTGCTAGCGCATGTGAAAGTAGCGTTTTGCATATATGTGATTCGGGATAAAGTGAGCAATAAAAAACCTGATTAATTATTATTATTATTGATATCTTTCCGCCGCATGTAAACATAAACATTACCACATCTTGTACAGTGTTTACATCTAGACTACACTACACTGGCCTGACAACGTTATTAACAATATATACTCATTAAATACACGGGGAATGAATAACATTTATAACCAATAGTAATCTTAGTTATAAATACCTGCGCGTCAGCAGTCTACCGCAATTTTCATCACCATTTTTTTTTATTTGTACCAGATATTGTTTCATATTTTAGACACAAAATGTGACTAAATTTGACTCTAATGAAATTTTTTTATCTTTCATAGTTTTCGCGTAAGGATTTGTTATAGTCATATTTTGCATTTTTCCGTTTTAAGGGCTACACCAAAACCAACAGATATACCAAACACAAAAAAATCACAGTGGATAAAGGTATTACAGGCTACAATGTCATGCTCATAAAGAAAAGAATAAAAATTATTTGTATTTTAAAAAAATATTGAATATTTTAAATTTTTATTTTCAGTTTCAGCTTTTCTTTTAATACAAATAATTTTTGAATGTCACCACAGCATGGCTTCCAAACATGTAAACATCAACAACACCTATATTCACCATGCTAAACACCAACCACTGTGTATCAGCGCGATAGTGGCAATATAGTAAACTAGCAAAAACAAGGAGGTCACGTTTTCAGATGTAGAGAAATTTATGGCTATAATTCACAACACTGTGACACCAACTTAATAAACACTCGATGGAGCTCAATTGGTACCTCTGTAAGTTTTCTTTTGAAAGGATTTATTTTGGTGGTTTATTTTCGTGAAATGTTCCGTGGTGAAATCCTACAAAAGCTTCAGAACATCCCATTAACGTTCGGCATTTTTAAAATCAATTTTAATGCAACTTTGCCCAACAGATTTCTCACAATTGCCATGTTCACAACATTAATTCCGTTATTAAGTTTATCTTTCCAACATACTAGCTAAAACTGTTTGTTAATGAATGCATTAGTATAGATGCATTTATTTCGTTTGTAGTTCATTGTTAGGCTACATTTATTTTTCGTAGCATAAGTTGTCAGCCGGAAGTGTAAATATTCGGCAAACTTTGGTTACGAACTCGATTCCCTTATCACAGTTATAAGGGCCTAGTCCATGTCTGTTCTTCTAAGGCCGTGACGAGGACAAAGAAAGTTACTGCTAAGAGAATGTAGGCTCAGACAGCTAGGAGAAAGGAGAATGGATGTGATAGCTCACGCCTGATTGGTCGCAGGTTTGTCTTGCCTGGTGATGAGGGGCAGGAACACTCACTGACGGAGAAGGTTGAGAGAGTAATTACTTCTTCCTCGTCTTCATTCCAGCCGAGGCCCGTACTCATTTCACGCATGAGACGGCCTCAATGCCCTAGCGGGTGTGATACCAACCGTATAGCGCTGGGCTCTGTGTTTCTTGTGAGATGGATACGTTCTTGTGAATTGTGCCAGTCGCTTGTCTGAAGAGGATGCTGCCAGCAGTGATACGAGACATGCGAGGCACCGTGTAATTATAAACACTGTAAACAGCTTGTGCACTTACGTCAAAACATTTATCAGGTAATTCAAGGACAACGTCGCAAGCTAACCACTTTGAAGACTATGCCTCGACTCGTGCAATGCTTCGATAAATATTCCTGTGTTACCCTGAACAGAGCACTTTCAGGGGTATTGTTCCATTTTCTAATTGGGTTCACCGGTACCTTTCCAGAACTCACGCCTACAATCATCCACGCAAATTAACAATCGAGACATGTAACTTACTGTATTAAACACTTTCGCTTCTAAAGCATGTTACATAGGTGCATGTACTCTAAAACAAATATAAAAAATAGCAGGTAGGCCTATGCACGAAATTTTCTAGTAAAAATAATAATATGTTAAACTTTTTAAAAAAATTTTTTTTTCCAAATACGTTTGTCTCCAAAATCAGGATAAATAGGGTTGTTTAAATTTCCATACACAGAATAAACATAATTGTCTAAACTTCCAAAATCAGAGTAAACACATTTGAATCAGTCATTTAAGTAACAACATAAGCCAATTTTCTACGAAAATAAGTCGTGGGTGTTATAATTTTGTACAGAGGTAATCAATGAAATATGGTGTTTCTCAGATGAACTAAAATGTTTAGTGCCTTGGTACACTCGCAAATTACACTTATTGGGGATTTAATAACACGTGTATTTACCTCTGCACAAAATTAGTCCACCCACAACTCTTTTTGGCTGAAAACTGACTGACGTTTCTCAATTGATAGATTAAATTGTTTAAATTATTTTTTTTCAATTACAATTACAATTTCAAGGCTATACCGTGTATTTTGCATTTTTATAAAAAAAATCTTTGTAGTACGAAAAAAGAAAATTCGCGACTTCGATAACTTGCATGTTGGAAATCATTGTGATGTATATACACAAGCCCAGACCATTTGTTAATTAGCTGCTACTCACTGTAACCAGGCAACAACCCAACACTCAAGGATTCAGCAAACATAGGATGATCGATTCTATAATGGAGGTCGTTGAGGTTGCGAAATATTCGTTTCTCTACTATGTATAATAAAATTGTTTGGCCACTGAGTTTCCTAGTATTTTCCGTGCAAAATTATAACAATTATTTAGCGTATTGCCTTTTGTCTGGGACGCAGTTAACTAGAAAAATCCACTGGTTTAAATCCATATATTATTAATTAGAAAAAATATAATCAGAACAGTTGAATTAGCGTGAATATAGTTGATGGTTTATCGCAGGAAAATGTTACTGTTTTTGCTGGGTTTCAACGCACGTTCAGCTTGCTAGAATGTTACTGGCTGTCGCTCTTACGTGAAACTGTTGTGATATTTGAATGAGCCAATAAATATCCCACTATTGTAATATATTAATGCGTGTTATTGTTCGGAATGTAGCTACGTTGTGGCAGACGTACATCACCCAATCATTCGTGTTTGCAATTAACTACAGCGTTTGCAAGGGTATGTTGGTCTGAAACATTTTTGAGATACGTCATATCCTCTTAGCATGGGTCAATAGGACGTTAGTTATTAGCAGAGTTCTCTGACCTGTAGGCTATCCTCCAAGAGTATATGCGCACTGAATGTGATAGCAGCTGTTTGTTAGCTGCTCGCCGAAACAATGAGATGGGCCTGTATTCAGTTACAGTTTTATTATTGGCTCAGCTACTTCCAGGAAGTGTGAGTAAGTCAACAGGCGATTGTAAGCGTGATACAGACATTTAGTTACTGAAATCCTAGCTTGCGCCTAAAAGAAAACGCGAATTTTTCAGTTCTTTAGTTATTAGGAGATGTGTAATCAGACCACTCAGAAAATGTGATTGGTCCTATAGGTTTCAAAGGCATTTGAAAACATATTCGATTAGTGACTGTTTATGTGTTTATGCCAGGTAGATAGTTCAATGTCGTGTTGCAGTTGAAGTTACAGCTAGTGACACGCTGGTCTGCAGGCAGCTCTTATTACTGAATGCTAGAGACATGCGAAATTCGCGTTATCATTTCGTAACATACTAAACTTCACTTTCCTGTACCTAACACAGCAGAATCTGCTATTCAATTGGTCATTTACGTGTGTTACTTCTTTACAGAGGTTCCTAGTGGTATAGACATGAAATGACGCTCCTTTAATACGGGTGAACTTCGCCGCTTATTGGTTGCCCGAGATTGTTGATACCACACCATTGTCTGTTTGGTTAATGCATGTTACGATAGGTATTCAATTGGTCTGGTTGCAGGCTAGTGGAGCAACCGCCTTACGCTGATTGGCTGTCTGGGTATCCGCCATGTTGTTGACCATGGAAGCCAATTTGCTGGAGTGTATGACTGAGTTCGCTGTCCCACTGGCTGTTTCACTTCTGTTTCCTAAATATTCTGTAGTATGGTTCATGGCTTTCTGTATTTGTGCATAGTCGGCTTTCGTTTTACTGTGCCAAACAGAACAAGGGTAACTGCGACACCAACCACACGTCTGTGATTTGCTGACAGAATGCCTAGAGGCTGGGAGTTGAAAACACCCAATCACTGAACACGACGCACAAGTGAAGGTGTGGACGTACAGCACTGAAACAAAGTGGCGCAAAATCTTTTCGTTAAAATATCCAGTCCCTGCACAAGTCCTTGTAAAAGTACAAAGAATATACTTGTAAAATCATTAGTTCATGAAGTTACAAGGGTAAACTTTGTAATACTACAAAGGAATCTCTTGTACCTATACCGACAGTTCCTGCACTGTAAATTATTTTGTAAAATTTGACAAGGCACTTCTTCGTAGTTGTACAAACGTTTGTAAATGTTGAAAATATTCCTTGTAAAGTTATTAGTTTGTAACGTTTAAAGGATTTTGTTTGCTGCAAAAAAACTTTGGAAAAATGTGTAGCCTACAAAAATCGTAAGTTCGTCGGAAATTACTTATGAAAAGTATTTTCTGGAATAAAGTGAATATTTATATTAATTACGTGCTTTAAAAGGAAGAATTATTTAATACTGAACTTTACACTGAATGCATACAAATAAATAAAGTCTAATTAGTACGTAAGTCACGGTAGTCTAGAGATAATCTACGTATATTCTAAGCTTGGGGGTGTGGTTCGAAACTTAGCACCTTCCGAGATCTTTTTTTTTTTTTTTTATATTTTTTCAAAATAATTTCTTGTTTACGTCCTTTATTCAAAAGTTATTTGATAAATAAGTTCAGGGTTATTTATGAAGTACAATGAACATTAAATTTTTTTTCCTAGTTGAAATTACAGATACAAGGCTAGTCCTTGTAATTTTACAAACATATACTTTGTATTTAATTACAAGGATAACCATTGTAGTTTTACAAGGAATTTCTTTGGCAACTGGGTTTCCAAGGCTTTTCTTTGTAAAAGTACAACAATTTTTTTACAGTGTGTACAAGCGAATGAGAAAAATAAGTTTTATGTCTGGTAGATGCGATAGTTTCGCCTCTGTAACGAGAGACCGTTCTGTTTCCGTGCGCGTGTCAGGCCCAGCACAAGGCCGGCAGCTATCAGTAATGTCGTGTGCGCGCACACACGCTGGGGGTCCTGATATGCGGCCGGCAGACCGATTACGTTCCTCCCTTGGGTTCGAGGCGAGATAATCGAATCCTACCTCCCTCCTTGCCATAATTCACTTCTATAGAAATATCCCCGCACCACCATCTTTGCCAGTGTTGCCGCACTGAGTATTGTAGTACCATAGCCAGTAATTTTTTTAATTGTCTAGTATTAAGGTGGACCATACACAATTCGCTGAGCAGCATGCACAGCGTCAGCCATTAAAAGATAGTTCGAAAACTGCTGGACACAAATGAATGATATCTGCTTAGGAAGGGCGTTCAAAGTACGTTACACGTACGTATACCCATTTCAGGTCAATTACTTCTCATTAAAGCATATCTGCTACAGGCCGAAAATTGCGAAAATTTGTGTTTTCCAGGGTATATTTAGACATGTAAATAACAAAAGCCAACTGACTTACTAGAATAAAGTACTGTACACTGGAATTAGATAGCCATATGCTAAATTATTTAAAAACACACAACTAAACCATTTTGTATTTTTGAACAATTACTATGAATGAAGAACATGTTCGTTATTTTCAGTAAATATTTAAAAAAAAAAAATACAAAGGAATTTCACTGTACGATTTTTTATAGTTTAGAATATTACCCATAATATCTCATTTCAGTGTAAATTATTTCATTCCAGTTGTTATTTGCATGTTCCCGTAACTTACAAATCGTGACTTTGACATGACGCTATGGGAAGTTTTACAGGTGGAAATTGTATTCACAAGTAACGTCCGTAAAACTAGCTCTATATCCTATAAACATAAAATTATCCATTGTAACCCCGTGAACGCCCTAAGGGCATTTATACATGGAAAACAAAAAAAAAAAATATTAAACCTCCCGTGTAGCCACTTTAATTACCTGATTGAACTTACGTGTCCTGACAACAAAGCTGTTAGCTAAAGTGCATTATTGGACGTTTTTGAAAATTTTCGATTTTCACGCATTCTTTCAAAACGCCCGCTATAAAAAAATCCAAGAGAGGTAAAATAAGCATTAATGATTTACTTAACGTCTAGAGACTGCCTGAGCAAAACAATGTTTTGTAACGAAATTTTTAATTTTTGAAACAAATATATGTTGTAAATTTATAGTTCCCAAACGAATACAATTTTATTATGATTACATATGATTTAAAGTTTTACTAGCGTCTTCCTACGGAATTATTATTACAAATAACCACAAAATTTTAATATATTTTTTTGTAGATTTCTTTAAACATATGTACTTACACATTATGCATCTAAAATGTGTTGATAAATTAATAACACAGTTCATCACAACATTAAAAACAAATACTTAGCATTCACCAGGCACTTAAATTCAGTTAGTCATAATTTTTTTAATTTTATTTTTATTTTTTTTTTATTTTTTATTTTTTATTTATTTTTTTTTTTTTTTTTACTTTTACAACGAATTAATTTTTTTCTCTAAGACGACAAACTTATGAGTAAATAGGTATTCATAAGTTTCTTCACTAATCATATAAACATTTCGTACACTATCGGGAATGATTTAAATGCAGATGGTAAAAATACATTAACAGAAAATTAAAGTTATTTATCCGCTTCGATTTATATGTATTTACGATGAATGGAAATCTATTCGACTGTGTGAGAATCGTTCTTCTTTCATACGTGATGATAATTACAATATTATTAGTGACAATGAATAACATAGAAACAATGCTTATACTTTTCTTAACGAAATGTAGGTTACAACTGTCTGTTACTAGTGGCAACACTGTCCCTTCCCCGTGTTCGATCGAAGTGAACTATAACAGACTGTAAAAAGAGAAAAAGAGATGAAGAAACGGAAAGGTCACAGTGTTTGACCTACGTCTACGCACTGGATATCCTCACAAAAGATTTTTTTCCTAAGTCGTAGCGCAGAATAGGTAGATATACAGAAGCGAAACCACGTAACTGCCATATCTTAAAGGCGATCACGTGGTGAAAATTCATAATTTTATATTTGCCTGACGTAGTGTTAGTTTTATCTTTGAATATATAATATATATTTAAAGGTTTTATAGACGTTACTTGTGACTGCATTTTCCACTTGTAGAAACTATCATAGTTTTCTCGTAGCGGCATGTCAAAGTCAGAATTTGCAAGTTACAGGAACATAGGTTCAACAAAAACCTAGTGACTTGCTCGAATGGAATAATTCACACAGAAATTAAATATAATGGGCACTGTGCTAAAAGATTTAAAAACACAGAATGGAATTATTTTGTACTTTTTAAAAAAAATCCGAAAATGAAAATTTACCCTACATACGGTAATTTAAAAAAAAAATGACTTTGTTGTGTGGTTTTAAATATTTTTGCATATTGCCCATAATATTTCATTTCTGTGTAAATTATTTCATTCGAGCAAGTCACTTGGTTTTTGGTTATACCTATGTTCCTGTAACTTGCAAATTCTGACTTTGACATGCCGCTATGGGAAAACTATGAGAGCTAAAAAATGACTACAAGTGGAACATGTAGACACAAGCAACGTCTATAAAACTAACACTGTGAGAAGCCAATATAACATTTTGGATTTTTGCCGCGCGGACGCCCTTAAGATGGCCGGCTGTGTTTACGTCTTTTGCGCCTTCGAGGCCTGATGGAAATGCAGAAGCGATGGTTTTAACGCAGTAGGTATTGTGCACAGTTTAAAATATGTTACAGTAAAACTACATTTTGTACAATATTCGCCCTAAATGTATAAAAAACAACTAGGCTTTATTCATTAATGACTCAAGTTTCCATTCATTTGTATTTGATTTTTTTTGTACGTGTGTTCACTGTAATTGTCTTACAAATAGAACAAATTCGGAAAGAAAAATTTTGGTATATTAGAAAAGAAATTTTCGTCGATTTCATTTGAAGCAGATGTTTCTCAAAAAAAAAAAAAAAAAATCTGTCGTTGCGTTGACGCAAACTTTTTATTTAACGCAAAATATAGCTACACTCGCAAACGAGAACGGGAAAATACTACGATTACACTATCTGAGCTACAATGAATGTAACGTCATCTTGTTGGTTTCGTCTACGTCCTAATGTAATGAAAAAAATTCGAAAGTCACTGGCCAGTCTTGGTTTTGTTAGATCACGCGATAGACGAAAACAGACGTCGACTGGTAACGCAAAAACGCAAACTTCAAACACGATGACCGCCAAGGCTTTCTTACGTGCGCGGTCTGCTACAATTTTCATCACCATATTTTTATTTTTATATTTGTACCTGTTATTATTTTTTTTGTTTTTGACACAAAATTTGACTAATTTAAATTTCAATAAATATTTTTATCTCACATGGTTTTTGCGTAATGGCTCGTTAAAACCAATATTTGTGTATTTCCGTTTTAAGGACGACACTAAAACCAACTCACTTACCAAGTTGGAAAAATTCACAGCGTATAACAATGTTGTTGGTAACAAATTCAGCTATGTTTAACCACAAAGTAAAATATTTTTGTATTAAAATTTCATTAAATTTTAATTTTTTCTTTTACGTTTCAACATTTTTATTTAAATCCAAAAATATTATTTTTTTGTTTTTATAGACGTGATATTATAGTCTTGCGACATCTTTATTCCACTGTGAATTTCTTCAGTTTGGTATGTCAGTTGGTTTTAGTGTAGTCCTTAAAACGGATACATACACATTTTGACTTTAACAAGCCATTACGAGAAAACTGTGAGATATACAAAAATTTTAGAAGAGCCAAATTTAGCCACACTTTGTGTCTAAAATAAGAAAAAAATATCTGGTTCAAATGAAACATAAAACAAATGGTTATGAAAATTGCAGTAGACCACGCCCGTACGAAGATGAGAAAGCATATTCATCACGCCTCACCCTATAAGCTCTAGGCGCAATTCACAGAACTGCCGTACATTCTTCTCACTGACAACACGACTCTATGAAACATTCAGTGGTGGCCTTGTCATTTTATAGCGTAATATTAACAACGGTGGTGTACTTCACATCCCTATGCCCTTTAAAAGAATCTGCGCGAAGATTTTTATGCTTAAAAAAACACCTCAAAAATACCCATTTTCGCTGATTTTCGCCACGCTTAAATGAGTTATGGTGTACATGAGATGGGTATACGAATGTGTAAGGTTTTTTTTTTTTTACTGTTGGTAAATAGATATCAGCCCTGTGCTTTAAGTAGTTATCGAATAACATGGTAACAGCAAACCATCTGCAACCCAGTCGGCGCTCTGGACAGAAGGTCACCTTTTAATAATTATTTTATTCGTACTGCAGTACAACCTCTGTTGACCGAATCCAAACGAACAATGGCTGTTTACAACAGGAGTTTCGAGAAACAAATTTAAATTATTAGTTGTGAAGTATATTTTTAAAATATCGTTTTAAAGCAAACAAAACTTTTGGTACATTTTGTTGATTCTTTGTTATGTGTGCTATAGTGAAAAAATTAAATTTTTATCTAAGATAATTTTAATTCAATATATATATTTTTTTTTTCATCATGCCAATTTTGAAGCAATACCTTGCCGTGTAATCATGAAAATATTACTTCATAGTTGTTTTTCATATCACTATTTAACGAATAAGCTGCTTATATGGGAAAATATATATTTAAAATATTATTCAACTTACGGTTGCGTGAAATGAAAAATTAAATTGTTACATTTTGGCTGTCTATTTCAGTTAACTTGTGTGAAGTTTAAAATTGTTCCTGCATGAGCTTTCTAATATAAAATGTGTTTAATGAAATATTAATATTACATTGATCTTAAAACTTTATTCATAAATAAATTAAATATTGTAGTTTTACAACGAACCAATTTTGAGATAAACACTACATTATGCCAAATAATGCGATAAATATATACTTGGATACAATAAATACCTTCAGTTATTATGATACCACTAGCTGCCAAAGTAAACCATTAAAACTATGGAGTAAGCGACCAATGACATTTTATTTGTAAAATACTTGTATAATAACACTTCTGAGTGTAATTCAGACATTAAATTCTCTTCGTGTTCAAATAGGACGTAAAGACTGGAAGAGATGGGCCTACATTACAATTACGTTCAATGCGAATACCTGTAATACGCAATTTTAAGGGATTTCTGTACAAACAGGTTTTAAAAATGCACGGATTTTTTCCCAATCAATCAATTAGTCATTTCACAAAAATACAAAGGAAAAGTACCAGTACGAGATAATCGTATTAAATAATAAAAAGGCGCGAAAACCGGCGTGATTGGACCGGAAATTTTAAGCTCATCACATCCACTATAATTGTGTATGTACGAAAAATTAGGTAGCCAAGCACTCGTATGTTTTTTAACGAGACAAGAGGTTCGTGAAGTATGTGAACCCTTCTATACGTCACGTTTTCTCTGTGACGACTGAAATTATTTTCAATATTTTCACTCTCAATCTATCAGTAACACAGTTTTTGACCTGTGCGATTGTTGTTGCCTTGGAAATAACAAGGAAAATACATAAATAAGCGCGCATAAGAAATTAATGATTTTGTTTGAAAAGCAATTAAATGAATTTTTCTTTCGTGCGTTAGAAACAGATCAATTTCGCCACATTATGGGTAGCGATTTCAAATACATCGATGGCCATACTCGGCTTCGATATTACAGACGTGGATAAAACTTAACAGTTGAAATAATAAATGTGAATTTAGGGAATAATTGCTACTGATTAGACCTGTGTGTTGCATCGTCTAAGAAATAGTAATAAAAAAATTGTATATATATGTGTGCGTGTGTGTGTGTGTGTTGGTGTGTGGGTAGGTGTGTGTGTGCTGATATGTCACCGATAAAAATTCAGTGCGACTGATAACCTTCGCAGTTCACTGCGGATATATAATTCTTGCAGAAGCGGTTACATCTATTGTATACGTGTAATTTGTGACACGGACAAAAAAACGGAAATATTCTAACATTGAAGCATTGACTGATAACGTTCCGGAAGTTCAGGCGAGAAGTCGAATAAGCTCTATCGTCATAAATAAATTTTTTGTTCTTATTCAATTTGTTTGCACAAACGAAATCACGAAAGAAAGCTACCTGGCAATATTTTCAATGCGGTTATTCTAATTATGCTATTCAATACGCCATTGTTTTTCTCAACTGTTTCAGTCACAAATTTGTTTAAATTTTAAGTTATAGCAATGAATCAGTGCTGTGATCACAACTGTACTGCTCCTACGACGTGGTTTTTTAAAACTCGATGTCAAAAAGTCATACGAATTAAAAAAAAAAAATCGTAATTTTATAATTTTACCATACACTTTCCATCGCTTGCACACTGCGAGGATAGAATCTTCCCACAAATAAAATATTGTTTTGGTTCCATTGCTTTCGTACAAGTGAACGTCGGAGTAGAGATTTAACTATTCTCGGTTCACACCCAAAGTTAAAATCTGTTCAAACGATTCGAATTAAATAATTTAGAGTGAAAGTATAGACTATGTATTAAGATACAGAATGACATATTTGTTATTTAAGGTTTAAATTAATTTCTAAAATTACGGGTACTCAAATGTATGCAAAAATAGACTATATTGAAGATAATATTTAATACAAAAATATTATGAAACAACGAACCATTTAAGACTTCCACAGCAAGGCAGAAAAACTTTTACTCATTTGAGGTGGTCACGTGATCATACGAAAAAAAAAAAGTAAAAAAGTCACAGCAATGCTTCTTTACATAAAACGGGAGTGTAGAAACCTATATTTGAATCCAGCCTTTTTTTCATTACAATTTACCTAAATTAAGGAATTGTGCTCCATGACAAAAATCAAAATATTCCAGAATAATTCCAGATAAGAGTTACATAATAATTGTCAAACAAAATAAACATAATATACCCCGTTTAACAGGTGAATACATATTTATGCCTTAATTTTAGAAATATTGAAATTCGCGAATTCAATGACCTGCATGTTAGAATCAAATATCCTATGCATACTTAAGTCCCGACTATTTGTCCACTACCCGGATCGTCAAGGTGAGAAGCGAACGGCCTGACATCTACACTAGAGATATGGCACAGTGTGTCCAACTGTGCAGAAGCGATTTGCTGTGACAATCTTGAGCAACACATTTGTCGCTCATAGCACAGCAACTATCACTTCCGAAGTCCCGACTATCTGTCCACTAGCTGCTACTCAATGGAATAGTAGACAATTAACGAATAGACAGGGCTTTAGTATGTGTAGGATATTTGATTCTAACATGCAGTTCATTAAATTTGCAAAATGTCGCCATCTCTAATTATGGTACATCGCGAAAATTGTTTGCGCCAACATGCCTTTGAAAACACTGTGGTTTCCTGTGACTTGTATGATTGTGTGATTAATATCCGACACAACTTAGCTCTCTGCAGTCCGATAAAAGGAATAAAAAATTTACAATAGCGGGATTCCTTTCGGCTTAATCAAGTAGGACAACAGCTATACGTACCAGTTTGAGCCAATAATCTTTTCATAAGCTGAACGTATTTTGAATTTTGAAACACAGCAAACAGTCAAGATTTCCCGCGATAAACCATCATTTCTACTTGTTTTATATTCACTTAGATGATACTATAGTTGAGCCGACTTAAAGAGCGTATTACTTGTTTGTGATAAATGTAAAAAAAGTGTCTACCTTTAAATTTAGTGACACTTTGATTGTGCAATGTAGGACATCTTCCCGTTATCCATCAATAATAACACATGCCTTGTATTAAAGCAGTACTTGTTTGTCAACTTTTTCTACTCTTTAACTGTTAACTGGAAATACTTCCAATTAACAGGATTATATGTAAATTAAAGTTAGATACTAACGTGCAACGTGTCGATGGAAATAAGCGTAATGAGAAATTTATCATGCAATATCCAGTAATTCAGGTTCATCTGATTAAAACAGTGGTGAAATGAAACGTTTACACTGGACTAATACTACGACTGAAATAATTACATGAAAATGTGGATTTTATCGCTGCCAGATGAAATGTCATTTCTCTCTCACTAAACCGTTCATCAATCGCTGTTGGTTATACGTTACCGAAATTCCCATCATAGTGTTTTACATAATACTAAACAGATGTCAAAATTTGAAAGTGAAATGAGTTTTATCCATTTACGTCCTGTTTAAGTACGTCCACCAGCAATGGTCAAACCGAGGGAAATTCCCGAATCCATTTTGCGTTTAGTGAGTTTATGGTTACAAAATAGACCATAGTTTAATCGACACCTTGCAGAACTGTTACGCAGGGAATGCCCGTAACACAAACCACCCTCAATAGTTGGTAGTTTAGTTAAATGATTCCTACGGTGCACACGTTCAAAAACAGTTTGTTCGCAACATCTAAAATATTTTACACCAAAAATTATTTAATTTTGATGTGAAACATTCTAAAATAGCCTACCACCGCCGTTAACAATTATTTTATTAAGAAGGAAAAATAAGCGTTTTCATACAAATACTTTGGCACTCGACAGTAATATTCATGGTTAAACCAATTGCATTTTAAAATAAGCATTGCGTCACAAAATTAATTTTTTCTTTTGAAGCCAAATTAATACATGATCAATTTAATCCCGCACAAAATTCACGGTTCCTATTGGAAAACTATTTAGCATAATTCTAAATGTCCTCTTCACAGTAAAACGGATGTAATGGATTGTGTTGCTTGACATACAATATTGTATAAAGTAGCATCGTAAACCAGTGATGGATCCAGCATTGCGGGAAAGGGGAGTCTCTGCCTTAAAAAGTGTGTATACATACACCTCAAGCCAAAGCGGGTGGTTCCGGGGATCCTCCCCGGGAAAATTTCCATTTTAGAGATGCAAAATGATGCTTTTAAGGAGTTTACACGAAACAAATTTAATTACATAAGTAAGAAAATTTTAAATAAATTATGTCTTAAGAAGAGAATAGTGCTAATAAAACAGTAAAATTAGATAAAACTAAAAAATAATATATATCTGACCTTAAATGGTCTGCTCTGCAATTTTTCTCTGTAATTTTATGCCAACAGAGCAAGCGAGTATGGGTGTTATTGTAATAGAAACTGTATTTTTTTAAACCACGCGAGCGGAGTCGCGGGTAAAAGCTGGTAAAATATACAACTGCGTTTGTATTCCAGCTAGCTTTGTGGAAAATTTGCGATATTTTTAGTTATTTAAAATAACTGACAACAGCAGTAGTAGTCACAGCGGCGTGAATATTGGTTGAATGTGGCGTAAAAATTTACGGAAACTCTGCAAGCCTACACAAGTTTGAAATAGCTGCAAGAAGGACGACAAACTGGAGTTAAAAGAAAGATACGAAATTCAAAAAGTACCCAATTATGAAAATATTCCTGCGCTTTTCATGTAATAATATTCCACTTATTCAACACGATCGGCGTGCACTTACAACACTAACTCACATTTAACTCTTAGGTACAGCGATATTTAAGGAGTGTGTGATAAACGGAAAGATCTTGTACAGCCTCAAACGTCTTCTAAAGTTACTCTTAGAGAGAAAGAAATCATGTATTTGTGATTTTCTTGGCTTGTGGGTGTGAGCCGTGTCTGAAGATTGTCTTGCGACGTTTCGGCAGTCGTTGCAGCTGCCATCATCAGGTAGTTGGAGTCGGAGACCAGTTGGTCGCAAGACAATCTTCAGACGCGGCTCACCCACAAGCCAAGAAAATGCAGACAACGGCCGCGAAAGCCTGCGACCTATTTTATGTATTTATGAAGTTCACTAGTTTTCACTCGAATTGTTGTTCACGTTCGTAAACCGCGTCAGCAAATAACAGCTCCAGAACATTTGAGGTTCGTTGACTCAAAATACTAGTTCTTACTATCCCGTACACGTGGACTTCATTTATTAAATAGATTTTGTTCACAGCTTTCAGCTTAACCATATAAATCATAGAAGAATTATCTAGATAAAGTGCAGGAATTTTTTTCTGTATCTTCTTGTTTGAACTAGAAGAAGTGGGGCAAAGACAGCAGGTGTTTCTCAGTAGAGCGCATACTTTGGCTAGACGCCATTACGTCCTGTCAGGAGATGGACCGTAACTTTTGGACGTGTTTACATCCTGGTGGTAATTATGGGAAACACTCGGCGCGACGAAGGAATTTATTGTCGTCGTAGTCAAAGTGGGGCAATTAAATGGCTAGAGTGACTGCTTCTATTCTTGAGAGATTTTTGTATGCATACATAGGGCAATGTTTTATTTATTCGAAACTTTAACATTTGTTCTAAACTTTTTACCCTTTAAAAGTCTCAGTTGGATAAGAGGCTCGAGCAGTCGCGCCGGGAATCCAACCACAATTTTTCGCACGTGGGAAACGTGGCATGTATTGATACAGGGCTAACCGTTTCTCTTGCTGTATTTCCATTTCTTACATTCTTCTTCGCATTCCGTATCGTCTCTATTGCATATGGCTTCATTGCATGTCAGTTTTGAACATAAATATAACAAGTTATTATGTACTCATTGCAAACTCCATTTTAATACTGAATGGTGCTATACAGAATGCAACCGAGCCACAAACGTAAAGTGAGCGAGTGAGAGATTCTGGTCAGCGTTTAACATCTAGGTCTTCAGCGCTGGTGAGGGTGAAATGAAGTGAGAATGAAGCAGTGCCGGAATGAGGGGGCGGGGGAAACTGGAGATCCCCGAGAAAACCCACCCATTAACGGCATCTTCTGGCACGATTCCCTCATGTGAAAATCCGAGGATTGACCCCACCGGGAATCGAACCCGGATCGCCTTGGTAGAAGGCGAATAGTTAACAAAGTAACGAAATGTTTTAGTAACAGTTTTTCGTGTTATTCTTTATTAAATGTGGACTGAGCTCTTTCTACATAACACCATTTATTTATGACATGAAATTGTCCCTCGAGTTTCGCCAGTGGAGTAAGGTTTTTCACACTCATTTTCTCTCACTCTTTCTTTTGTAGTTCAATTTAAAAAATTGCATTTAATTGCAAGTAAATGAACGAAAAAACTTTGCAATTGTCTGCAGTAGTTATAGTATAACTAAATACCAGGAAGATATGAAGATAAATTAAAGTGTCACACGAAAATTCTGTAACTGAAAAGTATAAATGTTTAAAGAAGGCGCTTGAAAGCTTGTTTCACCAGAAGTTGGAGTATTTTTCCACTGCATTTGACCCAGAAGTAGACACGGAAAAACTTCCTAACTCCTACGATAACAGCGAATCTCACGTAATTCATTTACTTTCGCAATGCGGACACGTCACGCGACATATCGGGTTGCTGAGTAATAAAATTAAACGCTGCTGACTCACGCTCTGGTCACACACAGGTGGGGTGGAGAAAAAGCGATATTGGATTAAACCGTTAGAGAGTTACCTCTTTTTTTGCTCAAAACTTGCCACAAATTAATGTTTTGCTATATTTCAAGTCTGAATCGCACTAACTCTACGAATTAATTTTTTTATATTTAAACTCTAATACCAATTTTCTTTGCCGTACCACAATTATTATTTCCGCAGAAAAGTAAGCTATGCTGTAAAGTATCAACGTGATTTCTTATAAGCAGGGACATAAAAATTTCGCGTTTTCTTTTAGGCACAGGATATAATTAGGTCCCAGTAGTTTCCGCGAAAAGATTTTTGCACCACTTTGTTTCAGATGTACACCTGCAGGTCAACTTTCATGGCTATTGGCAGAGTGTTTTTGTGCAGAGTTGTTATTCATTCGACGGTGTCAATCAGTACATGGATAACTGCAAACATCACGTCTGTGATTTGCGGGTTTAACCTCCACACGCTGGGTGTTACGGCATCCAATCGCTGATCACAAAGCAGAGCTGCAGGTGCGCACGTAAGGAACTTAAACAAAGTGGTGCAAAAATATTTTCGTGGAAACTACCGGGCCCTAGCGGTAATTCCACCAAACGTAAGATCGCGTCGCTTTTATAATTGGTTCTTGACTTATTTGAGTCGCTGAGCCAATAACAAAAATTTAACTCAATGCAGGCCCATATCACTGTTCCAGCGAGCAAATAAATAAGAGATACGGTGTACTTGAGTGTACACATGTTCTTGGGGGCTAGCATACAGGTCAGTGAACATGCGAATTTTTCTGATCTCTCCTTATGAGTAGGGGTAGGAAAATTTCGCGGATTCAGCTACCCGCATGCTAGAATCCATTGTCCTGCACACACTCAAGCCCCGTCTATTCGATTATTGTATGCTGTTCCACCGAGTAGCAGCTACTGAACAAACTGTCGGGGCTTGAGTATGCATAGGACAATGCATGCTAGCATGCAGGTAATTTAATCCGCGAAATTTTCCTGTCCCAGCTATAAGACACTCAAAGATTTTATAGGTGACTTCTGCGACTTTGAGCTTCGACCCTTATCCTTTATTGCCAGATAGTAAATATACTTGTATAATGGTTGCCCGAAGACAGTTCTGAAGAATCAGCATAAAAATTAGCAACTGCATCTGAAATTAAAAAATAAATAAATAACTTTGACTACCTCAGAACACACGCATAAGCTGTTCAGGATAAACATAGCATTGCTTATAGTTTTCTGTGAGCCTTTATGTCTCCAAATTTACTATTTTGTATCCGAAGTCTTCCATGTGACTAAAAACTAGTGTAAACATTTAACAACTCTAAAAATTCACTTGCATAACCTCAATACATAGGCTACATTCATTTTATTGTTATAAGTACTGGGAAGTGCTCACTTTAAATTAAACTGCCTATACCAGCGTATTCTCTAAACCAGCGTAATGTCATACTCCTTGTATGATTGGACAAATCTTGTGGGGCACGTTGTTTCAGTTTACATATGATTCACAGACCTTCAGTAAAATCACACCAGAATTAGGAATGGGTCCATTGAAATAAGACACTGTAATAATGACGATATAGCATAGGAAATTAATATATTACGCTGAAACCTGACACTCTACATTTTCCCGCGGTAAATCGGTAGCCCTACACACAGTGGCGGCTCGTGGGTTGTTGCCAGGTAGGGCTGCAATTGCCAAGAGCTGTACAGGGTTGTGGCACAGCCACAGACACGCTGATGTGCAGGTGCCCCTTACTACTGAGTGGTCACAACACATCTAGTAGCCGGTAAATATTTTATGGCCGTTGGTCTTCGGCGCGTTCATCAAGAGTGTACAGTTCCGACTATCTGCAGCCCCACCTGGCGACAACCCACGAACCGTCACTGCCTACACGTACGTACGGACCTGAATACTCATGTTTGTTTTGACGACCAGCTATAATTCTACAAACTGTAAGTTCGTGTCACTTTCCCGAATAGAAATTGAGATATCTGACGTACTAAGTCTATAATACAGAAGCATCTAAATACCGGTCCATTCATGTGGTATCACAAGAGGCACGAATATTTCATGGATTCGAAGTCCTTCAGGCTAAAATTCACGGCGCTATGCATAATTAGCTTCTGTTTCTTCATTGGCTGCTGTCTGATTCCAACTTTAACTGAGGTATTTGTGATTGAACTCTCGTTTTGCTATTGATATGTAATTTGTAGACACATGCAAAATTCGTGTGATCGTTTGGTAACAGACTAAACTTCACTTTCCTCTTCATAACAGAGCATAATCTGCGATTCAATTGACCACGAAATTTTATGTGTTGTAATTTAGGTGTGTTACGTCTTCACAGAGATTGGCCTCTCTACCGTGTAAGCATTCTCCGCGGCAAGTCACGACAATATCGGCCAGCGGGAGACATCGAACGAGCCTATAGTCACTTGGAGTCTAGTCAGCTGTCAGAAAATAACGCGAATGTTGCATGTCTCTAGTTACTTGTTCTAGAGTTTTCCTGGGTGATTCTTAAACTTCGTCATACAAACAAAAAGCAACATGTATGGAAAATATTTTTGATTTTGTCTTGTCCTGGAATGGATTCGCGAAAATTTCCAATCTCTAAATATCACTCACTGTGTCAGGCAGTAAGCAGCAAGCATCTGTTATATTTTTTCGTACACCGATATTCTTGGAAGCCAACCTACGGTTCTGTGAACTTGAAGTTTTTTCCGGTCCCTACACAGAAGAAATGAAAATGTAAAATTGTCTCAATTCATCAGATGCGTTAATGGGCCCGCCTCGTGGCACATGTGTTTGTGTGAGTGAGGTATGGTGCTAAGGGCGACGTCGTATGGGCCATACAACGGTGCGTCGCCTCTACGCTTAAGGCGTGCAGTCTTCGCGAAAAAAACAAATTTCCTATTGGACTTTAAGTGGTGACCCTATTGTTTTATTTACGAAATCACTTTACTAAAGTCCAGTGCACTACCCTTAAGTGGTTTCACATGTATTCGGCTAGTATATGTTCTGCTATAGCAGCCTGAAAACCCCGTTTTAACCCATTTTGACGTGCTCTAAAATTGGATTTCTAATACGTGTGTTGTCTTGAAAGTACTTAAGGGCAGTCGTCTGAAGTGTGTGTTGTTTTCGTAGAGAAACGGCGTGAACACACGTGTATTAGTTTCGGTGTAAAACTTTTTCTTCAAACACGCTGCAGTGTGATTTTATGGCAACGAGGCGGGCCCCTTAAGTTAATGATATTCGTAAGAGGACCTAGACTTTGGCGGAAATATTTGTGACTCACTTTGTTTCAGTGTCCACCTGCAGCTCTGCTTCATGGTCAATAATCTGATATGTTCAACTCTCAGTGTCTCAGGGCTATACCCGCGCATCACAGTCGTGTGGTATTGTAATAACCGTGTTCTGATTGGCTCAGTCAAATAAGTGACTCGCCCAAAACGGTCACTTCTACAACCTCGTCATTTCATCGAATAATTCCCTTACGCTTCCTCTTACTCCTTCCTTGAACCACTCTGTGCACCACTTCTGAAGACATTATTCCCTTGATGGCTGCATTTTAACGTTTCCCCTGCGTTTCACCTGTTCCCCCCCCTTGTTCGTTTGTATTGGCGACTTACACTCTAAAAAATAGTTTGTAAATTTGCCCCCCTTGCGTGTAGGAGCGCTAAGAAAGTAGGTATGGTAGATTTGTTTCCCATACATCAATGGTAACACTCCTAAACTTTTTCATAGAGAAGTCAAATGAATACTGAAGTTACCAGACTTGCATTGTGACAATCGTAAAAGTTTGCATATTTACAAGACGGAAGTATGTTATATGTAGCATACTGCGTTTAGGTTAACGACATCCTAAATATTTTAGGAAGTTTTTTTACAGTGTATGTATCAATCGTCTCATTGGCTACCACGGAATTATAGCAGGGGAGACTGTCTCGTCTACGAATTCGTCAGGTCTACGAACACTTGGCTCCCAGGTATTAACGCTCCCCTCCGTTCCGCGTCCCCTGCGACAGTTAATTTAGGTTAGTTTAGATTAGTTCAATTTAACTTAAATACCAAGAAATGTAGTTAACGAATAGAATGAAGATTATATTAAGTAAGGTAACTACAGTTTCCTGATACCGTAGTACAGAGACAGTGTTTACGTGCGCGCGCTACTAAAGAAAAGTGAGTGAGAGATTTTAGTCATCACTTAACATCTAGGACTTTAGCGCTATTGAGGGTGACATGAGGTGAGTATGGAGTAGCGCCGGAATGATATGGGCGAGGGAAACGGGAGATACCCGAAAAAAAACTGTAAGGCACGAGTCCCACATGCAAAAATCTGGGGTTCGACCCCGCCGGGAATACAGCCCGGATCTCGTTTGACCACTCGGCCATCGCGGCCCCACCACCGAAGAAAAGAAATATGAACCAACCTCCCCGTTGGCCACAACTAGAGGCACGAGTATTTCGCTTGTTGATTCTAGGTCATGTTGGACACCAAGAACCTATATATAACTGTAACTTCTGTCATTAGACGACATCTGTTTTGACACACCTTCGGAGATTGCAAGCCAGTAGTAATTAATTAAATAAGTCGTGGGGCTAACACATGCTATCCACTTGTACGTTTAGATGCCAATGGATATTCGACTTTGACTAGTGCGTATATAGGACTGAGAAGTCTAGGCTGCTGTAAAATAATAAGCGAAATACTCGTGCCTCTAGCCATAGCAAGGAAAATGCGTCACCGAATCGCGCAACCCCCGGGCTATTGAGGAGAGTAAAAATATTCTTCTGTCAACTGACAAGGTCGTAGAACTGACGTAGCCGCGACGACCTTTGCCAATAAACACGAAGCATAGCTGCAGATATGCAAGTGACGCATTGAAACAAAGTAGCGCAGAATTCTTTTCTCAAAATCCAGGGTCTCTACAATCCGTAAACAGACGCCATGTAGGTGTATGGATTTGATTTTTAATTACCGTGTTTTCCCTGTTGCCCTTCACGACGCGGGTTGAAGTAGAGGTGATGTGTTTGAGGAGAAGGAGGGGAGTATAGGGCTGATCGATTACAGGGGAGGGAAGTTTGTGTTTTAGTCGCACCTCCCCTTCCCCTCGTCAATCACTCAGCGGCTGTCAAATCAAACTGCGCTTCGTCACGCGAAGCTGCCTGCGTCTGTGACACAATTGATAACGGCGACATGCTGGAAATTGAAATTGTAATGTTTCAAATGAAGTCTTTGTAATCCTAGTTGCCAGGAAAAAATCCTGTGTAGGGCTACAATACTTTCTTCAGCTCAACCTTACAAGCTGAACATTTGCAGTTACAAATAGAGTTTTTTTGGCTACGGTTTCTACCTAAATATTTCCAAAAATGAACTACCAAAATTTTACATTCAGAGTGAATTGAGAACATGTGCAGATTTCATAGCAAACATAGGTATAAATGTATAATATTAAATTTTTTTATTTAATTTCTTTAGACGCTAACGTTAGAGAAAAATTTTTAAATGTATACTACGATATGTAACAAATATTTTTGTTTAAGAAAACAATGGCCGTAAGTGAGAAACACAGGTTTTAGTTTTAAAAAAATTAACAGATATTGTAAAGTACTCAGGTAAATTTAATTGCTTACATACACGATAATACTGTTCAAGTACCTACGTTGCCCAAAGTTAAAAAAAAAAAATACATTATTTTTTCCCCTGCTCTTCATGTAGGATTTATTTATAAAAATTAATAAAAAAATTATTAACAAAATTACTGTATAAATATAGTGATATAAATGTGGTTTTTTAATGTGTAAGTTTCAGTAAATTTACATTCCTCCAAATATACTATTCTTTGGATTTGGTTGAGTATAGTATTTAACAAACTCTGTTCAATTAAAATTAAACTATTATCGAGAGAGTTTGATAAACGTATACTCACATTAACATTAATATTAAATGTGTTGTCGTGAGGACACATGACAAAAATTTGAATTGCTATATAAAATGGTCGAAAAAAAAGGATAGTAAACGCCATATAAAAGCACAAATATAAGGGAAAGGAAGTTTTCGGGAAAAGATGTTTCACCAACTTGTTTCAGTGCCTTACATGCACGCCTGTACTGCCCTGCATAGGAAGAAAGCAGTACCTACAGCAACAGCGCCACTGATAAAATAATAAGTTAAA
The DNA here is from genome assembly GCA_003012365.1 of Medauroidea extradentata. NCBI lineage: Eukaryota > Metazoa > Arthropoda > Insecta > Phasmatodea > Phasmatidae > Medauroidea > Medauroidea extradentata. Next base: position 6,012 of record PNEQ01010462.1, on the reverse strand, counting down.
ATGATATGTCTTAATCCCATCCATTCATCAATTCCGAATAGGTTTCCAAATATGTTATTATAGCACAAATTTGTTCTTAAAATTTATTTCTGAAAAAAAAAAAAATTAAATGTTCCTTATTTACTTACATTACTTTAAAATAACTGAAAACCAATTATTTTTTTTTAAACAAAGCATGTTCCCATTTTTAAATAAATAAATCTAAATTGACTCAAAGTCGGAAATGTCACTTCTACGACCTCACGACTTCACCGAACTTTATTCCTACTCTTCCCCTTACTCCCTCCTCCACGAACCACTCTGCACACTTTCTCTAAAAATGTTCTGTCAACTGACGAGGTCGTAGAACTGACATATCCCCCTCAAAGTTACTGCGTGGTTTATAGAATTGCCTAGAATACCACAATCACATTACAAATCAGAAAGCAGTATCATCGCAGTTACTGCTTTTTATGCGAGGAATATACACTTACTGCCTTCTGACATTGTTAAAACTCGGAAAATGTACAAAGGCAGTAAGTGTTTTCTTCCTAGAACTTCCACGTACAAAACATTTTACTGCCTTATTGGTGTGTAAACGATATAGAATTTCAAGATGAATCCAACGTTACCAAAAACTCCATTATTATTATTTTCTGTAGTAACTGCCTTCTTCCTAAGCAGGGCAGTGTAGCTCGGCTTCGTAGTGACTGGATGTTTTATCTACCAGTTGTATTTGCCCATAACAGGCAAGTGGTGCTGCAGTTAATCTTCTTCAAGTGCCGTAGTAAAATGAAAGACGACTCTGTACAAGTACACACGGGCAATAAACACTAAGTACAGTTGCACGAGTGCACATAAGGTATTGAAACAAAGTGTTCCATAAACCTGATTGCTCGGTAAACTTCCAGCCCCTTAGTTACAGCCTCGTGCAAGAATTATACCTTACGTTATTTGAAGCAAAATACGTATTTTAAAATTTTCTCCTATTCCAAATATTTGTAAAATAATTATAATTACAGTAACCATGGCGAATTAAATAAGCACATTTGCAGAAACGTACACAGTAACGCATTATAGAACCGTATTGTTTAAAGCTAAGTATTACAACTGCAAATATATCACAGCAGTAGTGGGACATGGAGATTGTGAGGATTGTTTGTACCATCCCGTGTGAGACGTACGTAAATTGTAGAGCCACTGATTTTTGGTGAAAATAATTTTGTCCTAGTTTGTTTCAGTGTCTTACGTGCACATCTGCAGTCCTGCTTCATGATTATTAGCAGCGTGTCTACGTGAAAAGCCGTATCTCATTTGACTGAGCCAATTACAGTTACTCTTCCTGCAACACCACACGTCTGTGAATTGACGGTAGTATCCCAAGGCTCGTGAGAGTTAAAATATCCCATTACTGACCATGAAGCAGAACTGCAGGTGTACACGTAAGGCACCAAAACAAAGTGTGGTAAAATTCTTTTCGCGAAAAACAGGCGTCCTTACACAAAGGGCATGGATTGAAACAACTTGGTCGAAAATTCGTTTCACAAAAAAAAAAAAAAAAAAAAAAAAAGAGATTAGTAAATCAGTGAAAAAAACGTAAGGATGAAACTGTCTATTGGTTTAAACTTGGGGCTTTTACTGTGTAACTAATATTGTGCTTTAAATTATTTTATGAATAAGTCCTGTGAGCGGTGGTTATCTCCTCGTAAAACGTGTCTGTGGTAGCGAGCAAGGTAACGCAATAGTAAGACAGTGTACTCGCATACATGAAAATAACGGTCATATTCCTCGGTACGGACATCGGATATTCGGTTTTCCGGGGACCTCTCCCATATCACCCCAGCTGAATGCTAAGAGAGTTCTTTAGGCGGATAAAGTATAATTGTATTTTCAATTTTTGAACCATGACATTTATTCAAACTGTATTATCAAAAAATGTCTCTTCAAAAAAGCATAGGATAGCCTATATTCTTGGTAAACTTCTTGACATAAATATTAATGGATTCTTTCGTTTATTTGTCATACAGAATCATTGCAAGAGAATTCTTGAAAGTTAACCTATATTTCTCAGTTATAAAAATTTCACCTCGAGAAAAACTGCTAATGTGAGCCGTTTCCACAGAAATAGCATGTTAAATCGTGGATGCCTGGAAGGTAGGCAGCCAGTAACAGTGTTAGGTATTACGTATGTAAGGAACATGTGACAAATGTTTTGTGCAACTTCCGTAAGTGAACGTTTGAGATGTCATTGCGCAAAACATTGCATCATTATTTTGTTTGTGGATGTCACAGAAGTCAACAATGACGGATCCTCATAGTCATATTATTTAATCAAAGTAACTGAGAAACGAATAAGGGGACAGTTAGAAAACTGGGGTGCAAAGTTATAGGAAATGCACTCGTTTTATGGGAATTCAAAGAACAAAATGCTGGAATCTTGAATTTGCAAGTATTGATATCCAATAAACGCGCAGCAGATACTGTAGGCAAATAAAAACACAAAAACAATTCCCAAACATCTCAAACAATTGCAGTGAGTTGAATTGTGTGGCGAGAAGCTGCGGACACCTGTCACCAATCGGAAACCAAATACAATGAAAATATTAAAATGTTATATTGGCTTCGATCATGGTGTGATTCGGTGGAGTGTAGCATATTTGTAAATGTTTACAATTAACGTCACTATTCTTGAAAAACCCCTGCGGATACTGCAAACACACATGAATTTCCATGACAAAATTATCTTTAAAACAATTTTTCAGAGTTTGGTTTGATTTCAGAAATGCAGAACTAATGGAAAATATGTATTGAGAAAAAAAAAATGCCAACGTTGCTTAGGGTGGGCGATAAAAATTGTGTTCGTGTGTGTGTGTAGGTGTGTGTGTGTGAGAATGAGTGGGAGGGGTTAGTTAATACTCTGTGGGAAGGTGAAATTTACCGATCTTTTAACAGTACGTTATAATAATATGCATCATAATAAAACAACTGAGCAAGATAGCACAACAGTAACACGTTAAACATGTATTCGGGTGGATATGGGTTCAATTCCCGGCTTCTAGTTCAGTTTTCCATGGTTTCCCGAAACCACTCCAGGCGAATGCTGAGGCGGATTCCTTAACAAACGCCATGGCCGATTCCTTGCTCAGTTGCCTTAAACGGTCCGGTTGTGTTATGTCTAACGACACTGTCACCGAGACGTTATCATCCAGAAACGGTATTGCAATAATTTAACATTCTCATTCGACTTGCACTGGAATTGAAATGCAGTATGTCTATTACGTATGGAAGTAAGGGAATGCATAATACTGCTGCCTGAAAGACAACAGCGTAAAATCATCATAGGTAATGCTGTACACTGTAGATTTCCCCTCAACTGTAACCTGTCTGCCTTCTACTCCGCGACACAAAACGCTTGGCGGATTTCACTCCTATGTGATGACTAATTGTCTCGGTCGTGTAGTAACACGTTGGCAGCCTGCTAGTAGTGCGTTTGTGGTTTACACTATAAGCAACTCGTCACAGTGTGTATGACGGAGTGAAGGAACGAAGAACTTGCCGACGTGTATCTCGTTCATGGTGGAATGTTGTGTAATGCATCTGCAGCACGTCGTAGATATGCAGAAAGGTTTCCTGCCCGACTTTTACCAGATGCACGTTAATTCACGTCAGATCATCGGCGTCTTCGTGAATCAGGAACTGTACACGCAGGTTATCACATTGTTGGCCAACGTTGAGTGCACACAGTAAAAAAAAGTACATTTACAAGGAAAATCTTGTATATTAATATCAGAACGCAATAAGTAAGGTAATGAAAGTAAGAAACCTTTTAAAGTGGTAACAAATATAGTAAAAACCTTTGCGGACTAGTAAAAGAAACGTTAATGAGCAAATTTTTCGATTTGGAACAAAATAAACCTAGGAGACCTGACAAATTTTACAAAACATTTCGTAACTTTACAAAAAAAAATTTTTTTGGTAAATAGTTTCCAAATTTTTTTTGTAACACTACAAAAAGTGTTGTAAACTTAACCAGATATTAGCTGTAAATATACAAAATGTGTTTGTATATTTACAGAAATGTTTGTAAATATACAAATAAGTTTGTAAAAATACAAGTGTTTTTGTAAATTTTACAAAAAGACTTTGTAGAGTTACCAAAAACTTTTTTTGGAAACTGGTTTCCAAAAAACCCTTTTGTAAAAGTAATTTTTTTTACTGTGCAACTCCAGAAAGATGTATTGGACTATGTTGACGCACATCCACGTGCCGGCACCCGAGGAATTTCTGTTGAGCTTAACGTATCACAATCGACAGTCGGTCACATTTTACGGCGAGACAGATTGCATGCATTTCAGTACCAGCCAGTGTAGGAGGCACTTATTCCGCCTGATCGTTTGTAGTATTGCGAGTGGTAAAAAAACCATATTGTGCAAGCTCCAGGGTTCGGATGTAGACTCCTTCACTGATGTAGCATCTTTCACTTGGCAAGGTGCCTTCAACTTTCACAACAGCCATGTGTGTACGCACATCAACCCCCACGGGATTCACACTTCCAGCGTCTATTTTCGACAAATGTGTGGGCAGGATTCATCGATGGGATGCTAATTGGACCTCACATATTTCCTGTGCGTCTCTTTGAAGCTGCATATCTGCTCTTCTTGGAAGAAGACCTGCAACATCTACTCGAAGATGGACCACTTAATGTAAGAGTCGACATGTTGTATATGCATGCTGGTCCACTGCCACACTTCAGTCGCACAGTTAGGCAATACTCTTGGACCTGCTGTACCGAGGGCGATGGATTTCCCGTGGTAGGCCAATGGGATGGCCATCAAGATCACCTTACCTAAACCCAGTTGACTTCTTTTAATGGGGTCACTTGAAGGCAATGGTTTATGTAGCCTATACGAACTCTGGCGTCGTAATCAAGATGCGTGCCGCTCTGTACAGGCTAATCCCAGTATGTTGCAGCGTGTGAAACTGTCATAAGAGCGTCGCATTCGTGCATGTTTGGAAATGGGCGGGTTTAATTTCGAGCATATTCTGTGAAACTGTGTAACCTAATCACAAATGAAAAATACTAATACATGTAACACATGACATTCCAAATAAATAAGTAGCAAGTTATCTAAAACATTTGTGTTAACTAATACATTTCACGTTTTTTTTTTTTTTTTATAAATACTTATACGTTTTCAGACTCTGTCTAGTCAAGTGACACGTCGTACACAAAATTGTTACTGTTATCTTCCAGGCGCCCAAAATGTATCATTAGGGACCCCTGTTTTTCGCGAAAGAATTTTGTCCCACTTGGTTTCGGGGCCTTGTGTGCACATCTGCAGTTCTGCTACGTCGTCAGTGATTGGATATTTTAACTCTCTCGAGCCGTTGGATTCTACCGGCATATCACAGACGTGTGGTGTTGTAGGAACGTTATTGTAATTGACTCAGTCGAATGAGATGCGACTGTTCTCATAGACACGCTGCCAATAACCATGAAGCAGAACGGCAGATGTGCGCGTAAGGTACTGAAACAAACTGGGGCAAAACTATTTTCGCGAAAAACAAGGGTCCCTATTTATTATACCTTTTCTGTATAAACGGTTCGCATTAGCGGTTTCCTTCAAGGTGACCTTTCATATTACTGTTTGCAAGCTTATTGCCTACATGTCATGTCCAGCCGCTTCATGCCAAGTGTTACAAAGATCTATGCATGAAGAGGTTGTCAACATATTAGTTAAATCATGAAGGGATATTTGTTTTTAACATAATTTTCTGCTGTAGTCTGTCCCTACACCAGTAGTCTGTGTACGAAATTTCATTATTTTATTACATTCGCATATGCATATGCCTGAGGTTTCATCGTCCAATTACACATTTCCCACCAACACATTTGAGGACAGATAACTCCCTCGTATGTCACGATAGGCCCAATTATGTGTTCGTGTTTTCCTATTTATTTGACCTCGGAATTTTAATTTTACTCCCGCCGGTTTAGCATAAAATGACGACTCATTCTGTATGTGTATGTAT
>PNEQ01010461.1:0-38285 GCA_003012365.1 Medauroidea extradentata | reverse complement strand
GGTGTTATTGATGTTGTTGGTGTTATTGATGTTGTTGGTGTTATTGATGTTGTTGGTGTTATTGATGTTGTTGGTGTTATTGATGTTGTTGGTGTTATTGATGTTGTTGGTGTTATTGATGTTGTTGGTGTTATTGATGTTGTTGGTGTTATTGATGTTGTTGGTGTTATTTATGTTGTTGGTGTTATTTATGTTGTTGGTGTTATTTATGTTGTTGGTGTTATTGGTATTGTTGGTGTTGTTGATGTTGGTGTTATTGATGTTGTTGGTGTTATTGACGATGTTGGTGTTATTGGTGTTGATATTATTGTTGGAATTGTTGCTGATGTTGCTGGTGTTATTGATTGATGTTGTTTTATTTGAAATTATGACTAGCATTGGCTACTTGTGAACTGTGGAATTTGGTTGACCTCAAGGTTTTGACATGTTTAAGGGAAACTGTTACCCACGTTTCCAGAACACTGTTGCCACCTAAGCATAGATGCACTGTTTGACTTAGTCTAATTTCACAACAGCATATTGTTTTTCCAACACCTCTTTGAATTATAGTGGCATTTTTTTCACCCACACAAAATCTCTTGCTCACTACAATAAATATTACCTAGTTTTACTGCAGGTACAGTTGTATTATGTCTTTAGTGTCTGGGTTTTATATTGTGGTTTTTGTTATTTGTTTTTGATTACTTGATATGTCATATTTTTAGTGTGGTTTAATTAATATATGTTTTTAATATATGTTCAATTTTATGTAAATAGCACAGGAAATAATACTTACAAAGTAAATTATTTTTTAAAAACAATACGTACCAGCTTTTCTTGTTCTTGAAGCATTACTGCAGGCATGTGATGTCTTCTGAACAAATGTGCAGAGAACTACCTTTTTTGCACACAAGAAGTTCACAGTTTAAAAGAAGCTAGAGAAATAAATATGCCAGTACAGCGAGACATATTTAATTGTTTTAGCACATTGGCCCTGCACACAACTACCGTAACTCATCCATGGCACGGCAGGCCATCAGGGATGCAGGCTACGAGATTGCCCTGGGTATGATGCCACAGTCAGTTGGGCCACTTACTTTTGTGTTCACCGGCAGTGGAAATGTATCACAAGGGGGCCAGGAGTTATTTCAGGAGTTGCCCCATGAGTACGTGCCCCCAGAAATGCTGCAGAAAGTTGCAGAACACGGAGGTGAGAACCCATTCTGATGTATGTTTTTTTTAGTGATGATGTAAATTTTTTAGGATTTTTAAAAAGCATTTGGACAGTGTATAGAGTTCGATGCAAATCATATGGCTTTACTTCATTTGTAAGAAACCTTTACATGAGTCACAAGAAAGTTCTAAAGATTTTTATTTGAAATTAAAAGCATTGTACTCCAAATAATTACTGAATGATGGAATAACTGTTATAATAATCTACAAAATTATTTTACTCGCAGAAGCAGGAAAAAATTTTTTGGTCAGTGAGTATAGGAAGATTGACAATGTTGAAGGTGTTGACAAGAGGGGGGTGCCCTGAGATGGAAAAAAATTTGGTAATTTAGAGTGACACATTGGATGTGTCGGACGGGATATGGGTGTCAGAGTTACTGGAAAAGTCCAACTAGCTGGGATAGCTGAGGTGAGATGAATGGTGGGGAAGGGTTGCTTAGCGAAAGCTGCAGGGGAAACCCCTCCAATGAGGTTGGTTATGATCCCAGAATCAACAAGCCGACAACAATGGGGCAGGCTCTACGTTACCAAGCTGTCCATGTACCCTCCTATTAGAAGTTCTTAGAGACTTGTCTGGGCCAGTCTCCATACCACAATACACTCATAAGTCATAACATATATTTGAAGTGTCGTTGGGGACGGAGTGAGCAACCACTTAGTCAATAAAAGTCTGTGGGTCATTTATGTGATTTACTTACCATCAAAAAGCAGCAACATAACTGCTGGCAGCAAGCAATAGAGGGGGAGGGGAGGAGCCCCATGTCAACCAAATTAAAAAAATAAGGCTTCAGTAAACTACATTAACAATTGAAAAACTAAAATTATTGAAAAAAGCAAACTGATGAAGGACCCAGGGAGGACTGAACACTCATCTCTCTTCCAAGCATCTCGCACTGATTGACTTAAATGGCAGCCACCGACGCGAAGTGAAGCCAGTGAGATGGGATAACTATGCGTGGTAAATACTAGTCCACACACATCAACACTATTATAAAAGTTACAGATGTTAATAAGGCAAATTAGTACTGAAAAATAGTAAAAAAAATATTAACTAAGCACTAATAATACTCTTGAGAAATGTCTTATACGGGACAAGTGTTCCCATATTATGTTGATTTACAAGCGGAAGAATATGTATATGACATAGTTGATGAAGCATGGAAACAAATAAACAATGGCAGTTGAAAATAAAAGAAAAAATAATTAAAAAGATGCAGTACTATTTTAAATATTTTGACTATAAAACACTTAAAAAATATTAATATTAAAAAATAATTTTGGAAAACATATATTTTTAAAGCATTATTTCTAGTGTGAAACATGTATTGAGTGTAGGCAGCACTAAGTGAGCACAGTGCGGCAAATGGACTAGGGGAGGGTGTTCTAGGTACACATCAGTGTAGGTATATAAAAGTACAGAAGGAAGGAAGTATGGAAAAGATGCTATATATGGTAATGTTACCAAGCAAGTATGGCAACCTCTTTATACTGCAGCACATGTTAGGAATCTTCAACATCAGCATCACCAGTCTCTTTTTTAGGAGCTTTTTACTTCAATTGGCAAAGAGTAAAATCAAACACACACATGCAAGTTCTGCCATTAAATTAATTTGTGTTTATGATTGTCTATATTATAACTGTGGTGTTTTTGAACCAATATTATATTCTGAACACAGGCATGTATAAAGTTGTTGAACGGCCGTGTGTGTTGTAATCATGAAGTATGATATGGCTGTTCATAGATGGTATTGTTGCAGGGACTGAAATTCTGTTCTGGAGCTGTGGCAGATGCAGTTGGGAACTTTGCTCTCTGCGAGTACCACATAGTGTTAAGGCATGAAACAATTTGTTATTATTAATTTTTATCATAAATTGGACACTGTTTAGTTAAGAGTAAGGCTACCTCTGTACGAAGAAATTCAGTGTCTGATCATCTGTATATGATCACTCCTACATGTGTAATAAAGAGTAGTCTTTACCGCTTTCAAATTTCCATGTTTGACACATAGTATAGCGATAAGTACCTGAATACCATGCTCAACGAGAATCATATAGGCTTGTAAGGTTTTCATTGTAGTCTTTATCCTATTGGACTTAAAGTGGTGACCCTAAAATTTTATTTTTGGATAGTATTATGTAGTACAGGCCAATGCACACTTCTTATTTTGTTTTTTACGGATTCAGGAAATATTTTTGTAGTTACAGCAGTCTAAAAAAGCCGATTTTAGCTATTTTGAGAGGCCCGAAAATTATGTTTCTAACAATTTTCTGAATTTTGAAAGTTATAGAAGCTAGTTTAGAATGTGAGTTCTTTTCAAAGATAAACATAATATGAATTAAGTTAAGTTATTTTGCGTAAAAAATAATATGAATGACATGCTACAACGCTGTCCATGTGCCAGTCGAGGAGTTCTCTTAATAGGGACACCTGTTTTTCATGTGGTGATTTTTGTACAAACTAGTTTTCAGTACCTAACTATCATATCTGTGAATCTTCTTTGTTATTGGCTGTTGGTTTTTGTAAGGTAATGTTTCATATTTGACTGTGCCAATCAGACTGAAGTAACTCAAGACATGAAAGATATCAAACACTCCAATCAGTGACATGGGTATGAGCTACAGTGTTTTGAAAAGCAACTGCTCACCAAATCTGTTCTTGAAATTCCGGTGTTTTTAGTAACTATCTACATTAAGTTACTCATACAATACATGTAATTGAAAGGAAGAGGCGGCTAGGCTATCAGTATGCACAAAAGACAAAAACACAAGTACTCATGTTTTAGTACTTGACAGATACACAAGATACACACACACAAATAGGACGACACATTCTCGCGGAAGCACGTAACGCGACGTTTCGCTGCGTAGAGCAGCTTCCTCGGGCCGATGGCAAGTAAGAAATCTAGATAAAATAAAAATACAGGAAAGCGTTACGCGCTTCCCAATAATGTGTCGTCCTGTTTTTGTGCGTATCTGTCAAGTACCAAAATGTGAGTACTTGTGTTTCTGTCTTTTGTACATACTCATACAGTACATCATTTATGATGTAAGATCATATCTTTTTATTGGACCCAAACAAAATGTAGGCACAGTATGCGATATTTATTGATACAGTGACTTCTTATAATATGTAATCATTTATCTCTGAAACTCTGTAACTACAAATTCTTTCAACGTTGCTCATATTTGCACTGTCACAACAAATAAAGCACCGCTTGACTTTCTTTGTATGTTGTCTGCAGTGACTACCAAGATCTATGGCTGTGAAGTCCGGCGAAGACATCACCTCGAGCGAAAGGAAGGAGGAGGCTTTGACCCAGAAGAATATGACCAATTTCCTTCCAGATACATCTCCACGTTCAGTAAGAAGGTAATAGAAAATTTAAGTAGGCCTCTATATTCTGGCACCTGAAGTAGGTTGTAGCTAAAATGACTGTGATAACTTCCTACAGTACTGAATTTTAGTTAAATTTTAAAACTAAATAAATGTATAAGGCATACAGAAATTGTATTGTTTATGACAACAATGTTATTAAGTCATTGTTTCATTAAATTATTTCCAGTAAAGGTAACATAATGAAATATTTCTTGTGACCTTACTGATTACACAGTACAACATACTGTATGTTAATCTGAGGTACAGTTCAGCAGCCTTTACCAGTACAATTTCTGTGTTAAAATAATTCTTTTTCTATCAAAGTTCAGTTTTCTGTTGTGGTGGTTGGTAAGTTCCTAGTTTTATATGCATTAGTTAACTTTCTCTAATGAATATTTTTCAAAGCAAAATCACGGCCTTGTACTCATCATAATTGTCATTCGGTGCTGTTTCCACTTTCCAGCTTGTGGCCGGGTTAGCCTGGTAAAATGCATCCATCGTCTTCTGTCTTCCACCACTTATCCTCTTTTACTCTCTCCTATTCAGATCCTCTTCTTTTCACTCCCGCCTTCAGTTTTTCCTCCAATTTCTTCCTTTCAGCATTTTCCTTGGCATCTTCTCGCTGCTCATTTTGTTAACATGCTCGTACCAACTCATTCAAGCTTCCTCTATAATCACTGATATTCCCTGGACCTGAACTTCTTTATAGCACTTCATTACTCAACTTGTCTCTTCTTTTAACATATATTATACTTATAGTAAACTTTGTGTCAATTGCCTCCATTTTTTTTCTGTTCTTTTGTCCAAAGCCCACCTTGTGCTTTATATGTTACAATGGGCGTGTATATATGTACTTGCCTGCACACCTCTGGTGGCTGTGATGCAAAGTTAGCAAGTATGTTTGACGATGGGTGTTGCTGTGAATATTCTCTGTGTGTAATACAGAATCCTCAACGCAGACAATGACCCCTTGAATGGAAGGAAAAGGCAGGCAAGCTTGCGTATGAGGTTAGCGCCTAAAGCCCCGTATTTTCGTTGCAAGTAAAAGGTAGCTCTAGCTACTGTGACCTAGACCAGGCCTAAGGCCGGAGGCTTACTTAGCAATCCAGCAATTCCTATTCTCCATCTACATTCTCTAGCTTTGACATCCACTCCCCTCGCAGCTCAGGGTGGGGAGAGGAGTCTTCACTTCATTGGTGCAACTGGGACATAATTTTGGGAGGGCACATCTGGTACATATCTCCATATTTCCATACAGCCATGAATTATCTGGCCCAGTAGTAAGCATATACTTATGATGGTATTGCATTATTATTTTCTTAATATTCTAGTCAGCATCAGGTCTTTTAGCCAGTTTTACAAAACTCTCACTATTTTATCCACCACTTCAGGATTTTTGGTGGTTGGTTTTTTGTGGGGGGGCAGGGGACCTGGTGTAGTTTTGCCCTGTAGTTTTGCCAATGCCCCACTTTGTTAGTCTATTCCAAACTCTGCACGAAAATGTTTAATCGGTACTGTCCAGGGGCTGCTCCAGGTGCCATCTGAAGTCCTGGATTTGAGTGTTTCTGCTCCTCGGCCTTTGAAATCCAATGTTTTTTGATTCACTTACTCAGCTCACCTATGACAGTATGCAGGCGCCAATGGGTCCTGAAGTTGCTTTTGCCACTAAACTGCTTCCAGCTGCGGAGAATTCCATTGGTTGCTTAGCCCACAGCAGCTGACAATGACAATGTAAGTTAAACACTGGCCAGTTGGTTCACGAGCAGGTATTCAATTATTCCCATAAACACTATAGAGTAGTGTTCCCACGTCTGCCACATGAGGGACATGCTCATTAGCAGATGGTTGGGCCTTGGTCTAAAAATGAACACTACCCTATTAGAACTATGCTCCGTCGTTGCTTCAAGGTGCACAGTGCTACAAGAGAATGATTCTCACTTCAGGGAACTGAGCCTGAATGCAGCTGAGTCCATCTGCATGTGCAATACTGTAGCTAGCTTTGTAACCTAACTCAAAGATTATATCAACTTGATGCCCCGCCGTTTCTATTTATGTTTTTGCGCTCGCCCCCCGAGCTTGTCCCTTTTGAGGTTGGGCCTAAGCAGGCACGACGCCCTCAGGTCCGCACTGCGCTATTTTGTGTATATAATTTTTCCGATGCCTACTACGTCTAAATATTAGTCTATACAGGTTACCTTGTTTTGTAAAATAATCCAGAGTGGAAACCACGTGTTTTTGTGTGGTTTAAATATTTTTGCACTGTATGTAAACAAACGAACGAACTTTGAGATGGACATGTTTTCATGCAACTTAAGAGAAACGTAAATATTGAAATCGAGTGTAGTGAAATTGTATGTATTGATCCTTGTGTATTATTATTATTTTTACGGCATCGTAATTTTTAAGTGGGATCTGACGGTAAAGTATTAATTTTGTGGAAGTAGAGTATTTGATTTTGTGAGAAATATGTGGGTGTCGAGGTGGCACGCCTGCTCTAGAACCGACGGCCACGCATGCGCCGCCATCTTACCACCTACCTAACGGGACTGATTCCCTCCCAGACCCCCTAACTTCAGGTATATAAGGGGCGCCTCTCGCCCAGTTCTTCAGAATTCGTTGGCAGCTCCTCTTAGTTCCTATCTCTCAACAACCCTGGCTCCGGCCAAAACACCTCCTTCCCCGAAGGACTTCTTGCAAATGGAGACCTTCACCCCTCCGTGGTAGTTGACTTCTTGCAAAGGGAGTCCTACCGAAAGCATCCGAGGCGACTTTATGCGAAGGGAGACCCTCACCAACTCCGGAGCGACTTCTTGCGAAGGGAGACCTCTACCAACCCCGGAGCGACTTCTTGCAAAGGGAGACCTCCACCTTCCTGTACCATTCCCTTACCTACCTCACCCGCTGAGAGACTGGAAGGAGGAGGTTCTGTTACCCAGTTTCCGCGCCGCGTGCGTAAAAGGGAATACACCCTACACTCTGTTACCGCTACTTCAGCCACAAGGCACATAGCGGAAGTCGCGCTAGCTAATCTATGGAAAATTCCGCCGGTCCACGAGGCCGAGACCCCGTGTCGCACAGTATCGCGCAGCATCCAAGTGTGGAGCATTAATCTTAAACATGACTTCGAGTTGTTGAAAGTAATCGGTAGTAAGAGACCTGTGTACTTTACGAGTTATAAGAGACCAGTGTATTTTTCATGTAAAGACTTGTGTAACTTCTTCAGATACAAGAAACTGTGTCCAGTGTTGTATAGTATAAACTACGGAATACAATCATTTATTGAAAATTCAATCTTTTATTCAATGCCTCAACGTGTGCAACATCTTAGTAAATCCCTGCCACCTGAAATTCAACTGTTGAGAGCAAAGGCCGTTCAGGAGCGACACCGCCAAGCCCACGTACCGGTGACATCACCTCAGCTTATCCCATCACCTACTAAGGTACAGGGAACTCAGCTCTCATTTAGTGCATTTTGTAAAATCGAGCTCCAAGCCCGCCAGAGTAGTTCGCCTTCAGTAAACAACGAGCAAACGCCGCCTCCACGCAGAATTCGCAAGAGGAAGCGCAACCCGGACTCAGTGAGTAGGCTCCTGCGACGTATGGCCAGGAGGCCACCCCCAATCATTAGCCCCATCAAGACTCCCGTCAAGGGATCGCCGCCCCGACCCCGTCGAGTGCAACAGTTGCGTGACGATGCCAGCCCAAAACCCAGACCTCTGTCGGACAGAAAGCAGAGGCTGTTGAGGGAGTTGTTTTAACCAGGTGAGTGACTAGAAACCTACCCCAGATAAGTGAGATCCTCCCCCACCTCTCCGTGCGATTAGCACTTGGCTCCCCTCTGCTTCACTCTCCGAGGCGTGTGCTAGTCCGACCCACATCAGGTGCATTCTCGCAATCACACACCCACACACCTCACCGGGAGAGGGTGGGGTTGATTCAAACTAAGCACAATACTTCAACACAGCATTTTGGTGACATATGTAATGTGAGAGTTACCGTATCTAGTCTGTTAATAACCCAAGCAGTGGCTTATGGCCTTTATGAATCCCAAGCTTCCTGCTGTACAGGAAGTTGTTGAATTTTTTTACCCTTCAATGATTCTGAATCCCTCTTTGTCAATCTCAGGTTACTTGTGCTTCATGGGAGTCATTTTGCATGAAAGGAAATACAGTAGAACCCTGTTATAACATTTCTGGATATAACATTTTCCTGCATATAACAACACTTTTCTTTGGTCTCACCATTTTTCCATAAATCATAATGTTTTCATTTCCTGCTTATAACAACACTGGTATTGTCATTTCCTGCATATAACATCACTTTTTTCTCGGACATTAACCAAAACTCTGGTAAAATTTTTCTTAATTGTATTATTTTTAATAAAATAACTGAGATGTAGACTAAAATTATATGTAAAATACAAATTAATGTCTGAAAAAGTATTATAAGTGTACATTACAGTGATATTAAAGACTATGATCCCATAGATGACGATCATGAACCTATGAAGACAAGTGGGAAAGCCTTTATTATACGCATAATGTATGTATTCATTATGTTTCTGATGGCACATTAACTACAGCCTCATTTAATCTCATTATAGGCTTACTTTCTGTACATAAACTGTCAAATTTTAAGTTACTTTTGTGTAGTATCCATTTATTGGTGTAAAAATTTTGATTCCTGCCTATAACATTTTCCTGCATATAACACTTTTTTTCACAGGTCCCTTGAAAAATGTTATAACAGGGTTCTACTGGAACTGTGAGTTGTACGTTTTTCCTACTTATAAAAGCTCCATCCCCAAATTGAGGTTCATCATATGTCAATATTAAAGATATATAGAGATATATGGATAATGATGACCCAGTGATGTAAACTGACGTTGTGAGGATCTTATGAGTGGCAAATGTTGAATCATGATGCCAAGTCCAATCTCACTTTTACAAACAATTCAACATATATCATGTACAAGTTCTGTCTTATCAACATTGTCTTCCAAGAGAGAATGATAAAAATTGAAGATCCAGATCCATAGGTAAGCAGTAATCCTTCCTTGTTGGAAGGCATTTCCACTTTGTGGATGGCGCAAACCATCTTAGCTATAGGTCATATGCCAGTTTGGTTCACTGTGAAGTCCAAGAACGTTACATCTTGTACCCCCAAACATGCATTGTTCTAAGACTAATTTCTTTTTTCTCCTTTTTTTTGGAAGTAGTGCAAATGGAACCAAGCAAGGCTTAAACTGCAGCGGTCTTTTGCCTGAATCAAGCTGAAAGAGATGGGCTACCCTTTGAAATTCCCTAAATTCTTCTCAGAATACTTCTGGGAATTCCTTAATAATATTCTTACACATTTTGAATACACTTAAAGTCACTCTTCACTGCTATCCCCAATACATCCTTTTAGTTTTTTCTAGAGGAGACTGTGTAATACCCTTGAAAAGATTTAAGGGAAAATGTGTGTTGCTGTCACACGTTTTGTACGTGGACATTGCAAGAGCTCAGTGTCTCGATTTCATTCTAGCTGTAATTGTGTAGTACATGTGAAATCTTATTGAGTGTCAGAGGCAGGTGAGAGAAAATCCTTTGGAAGGTATGTTAATTTACTGTTGATAGACGTGCACCTGTTGTACCTCCATTTCAACTAGATGGCAATTTATGATTACTGTAGTGCTAAACTTTGGTGCTCTGGTTATTCATATTTTCACAGATTATATACATTTGGTTTTATTCAACCTGCCCTCTGGAGCTTCCTTCTGTCACACACCCTATCCTTGCGACCAGGTCTCATCAAATTTGTGTATTATATTATCTTCATTGTCAGTGTTGAATATTTTGTACTCATTTATTAAATTTGCATTTTCACATTGTACATGTAACATTAACATTTGTCTACCATCTTTCCACTGTTGCTGTTGCCAACCATTAATGTGCACAGTTACAAAAGACAAGACAACTATATTACTAACTACTAATTACCCAATACATATCATACATACATAATGCCTTGATATGTTATTTAAAGAGCAAGTAACACTCTAGAAACCTTAATATGAACATCATAACAGGAAACACTGCTGTTTATCTCTTAAATGAGACCCGGAGCCAACAACATTCTACATTTCCACAAATGGAGTGTTGTTTGAGATGTAAAACTGTTTGTGGCAGATAGCCCCCCATGCCTCAGTGATCATCAATGGTATCTACTGGGCTGTGGATTCCCCCAAGCTGCTGACTATCCCTGATGCAAAGTATCTGCTGCGACCTGCTAACACTCCCTGGATTGCCAGCTCAGAGGGCTCTCCCACTTTGCCGCACCGCATGCTGGCCATCTGCGATATCAGTGCTGACCCTGGGGGCTCCATAGAGTTCATGAATGAGTGCACTACCATTGACACTCCTTTCTGTCTCTACGATGCCGACAGAAATAAGGACACCAAAAGGTCAGCAGCAACACTTTGATTGATTATTTCATTATTATTTTTTACGCAGTCATTTTCTTCTGACTTTGTGATGTTAAATGATTTATTATTTCCTTTTCTAGCTGCATTGGTATTTAGGAAATTAAAATTAATTTTTGTGTGGTATGTGGATAGTAAACACCTTCTAAGCTTGTTTGAATGTTTTCTTACTATTTATATGAGAAAGTTGCAGGGATTTTGTGGCTGAAATGTGATAAAGGTAAAAGATAAAATTCCTTCTGTAGAAGCAATGTCACTAGTCATGCTTTGAGGCAAGAAGACATGGTAGTCCCTTCAAACTGGGGGCAACAGAATTGTGCTAGTATGACTTTTGCCAATACAATATTTGTTATGAATAAGAACAATGAAAAATAATGTTGGAAGTGCAAGAGCACAGCACAAAAATTGTATCATATAAATACAATTTTTTTAGTACTGACGTAATTCCAAATATAAATTTGTTTAGGATACTTAGATGCCTTAAATGTTGCCACCAAATATCTATGAGTAAATACAGTGTTTATAATTGTGTTTAATTTGAGCAAGTCTTATTGTCCTGCGACACACTCAAAAGATACCTTTAAAAAACCTGTGTGCAAAATACAAAGTTACTACTGTTGTAACAACACAATCTTATTGAATTGTAGTCGTGACTTGTGGACTGGTTTTGAATACAAGTGTTTGTGCACAACAGTAATGTAAGAGTAAACAAATATTGGTAGAGCCTTGGAGAGGTTTTACGTGCTGCCTTTCCTTGAATAGAACTAACACAGGGTCTATATAGGATTTTCACTACACTACACAATGTTGGCCATTGTCATATGTAAGTCTACAAGTCATCAGGATTTGCTTTAAATGAGAGAGGATATATGCTTCTTGCACAACATTTGTTTTCTAATTATGATATTTTTCTGATATTGCATAAGTTATAGTAATTTTATATTGTTACTTTTCATAGCATTTTTAAAAAGTTTTGAGTACAACTGCAGAAGGTGTTTACTCAACGTGATCTGCCACTTTTCATTACAGTAAACTCATGTCATACCACAGTAATAACTAAAAGTATTCCAAATTCCAAATAGTTTAGTTTAGGTATCAGTGTATCATATATTAATGCCTTGATATTTTACTTAAAAATGTATAGTGCATCATTCAGCAGTTGAGACTTAATAAATGGAAACAATGAACTTAATATTTTCTAACATCATGCTTTTTTGGTCGAACCCTTAAGTACACCATATTTTCTGGTCCCCATTAGGTATTTTCACAATGTGAACAATGTACAGTATTACATTCCTGTTGTTTGCACTGCAGTTGTTAATTTATTGCTTCCCCTGTTTTACACTTCTTTTTCTGTGAAGCTAATGACTGTTTTTCACTATGTACTTACGGTGCAAATTAATGGAACTGTTGACGGTGTGAAAGAAGGGGGAATTAGTAAAGAGAAAACTGTAGACTGTAAAAGCTTTATAAACATAAGTTTATTTACAGTAATCAGTGTTAGTAGCATTAACCACACCTTTCCTCAATCAGTGTCCAGTAGCACACTGTTGGAAAATAGAGAAAAATTACCAAGCAAAAACAAAGTTTTTAAGTACTGGTAACGGTTTAAAATACAGTAGGCTATACTAATTGTTGTTTACTAGTAATGATTTTCAGGGCTCAAATATGACATCTGGGTTGGAATTATTAATTAACTTGTACAAAGTTTGACGGTAACATACAAGTTTACAGTTCACACTGTTGTTTCCATCGATGTTCACTTTCCCCTCTTATACATACTTATTTATTCTTCCATTAAAAAGTGTAAAATAGGGCTGTGCAAATAAAAAAAATATAATGTTTTTCAATCAACCACCGTGGTACTTTTACAGTAGCAAAATTAGTAGAAAATGTATGTTTTGCCTTTTACATAAGAGTATGGTACAGTATGTCATAATTTTTATTTCTCATGCAAGCTAAGGTAATTGCACATTTGTGCAAGTTATTGAGTAAATAAAAGTGTAATTCCTGTTGTAGTTTCAAAGGCCCAGGAGTTTTGGTATGCTCCATCGACAACATGCCAACTCAATTACCTCTGGAGTCAACTGACTTCTTTGGTGACCTACTGTATCCGTATGCAGTAGACATCCTTCGGTCGGACGCTGTAGTGCCACTGGAACAGCACAACTTTCTTCCTGCAGTGTATGGGGTAAGGATTTCATCGTATTGGTTATACTTCTTTCTTTCTACAATTAGTTTATGTTATGTTGTTAGATACCTCACATATAAATTCATTACACAGCAGCCATTAGATGACCTGTCTAGTACAAATACCTTTCCTTATTATTAAGCTTATTTACCACTTTTGTAAGTAAATCTTCCACAATTTTATTTCTCTCTCACACTTCAGTTAACCAACTTGCTCTTAAGAGTCTATCTCAGCTTCCTATCTTTCACTCACCATTCCGTTATTTTTTAATAATTTGCTCTTTTAGCTTTTAGTGCCAAAACCACTTTAATCTAGAATTTTTTTTTTTCTGTTTTGGTTGGTCTCTTCTAATTTGTCTTTCTCAACACCTCATGTCTCATTTTATCAATCTTATAACATATTATTTATGTACTGTACTTCTCATAAAAATTATTTAATACACCTGTACCCTAATATGCTTCAGTATTACCATGAGTTCAGTTTTGAAAGGATTCCTAACATATATAGGTTATTCAAAATATGTGTATTTAGTTCTTCTACAGAAAATGTAATGATACTAAAATGAAATCAATTGTATAAAGTACTTCAATAGGTACTTTTCATTATAAAGTACATCTATTCAAACCCCTACAAAGAGTTTTTCATTAAATTCCTTTTCAGTGTTAAGTATTTTTAATACTAGGTATGAAATTTCCAGATCCCTTCATGTACTTTGTAAAAATGTTCAGATAATTATAAAAATGCAGGGGCATTATTGGTTAGGATTGCCGATGTGTAAATATTAGGAAAAAATATTTTACCTTTTGCATTCTGGTTAGACTAAGTGTGATTTCTTTTTAAGAAGTGTAATTTTACATCAACATTGCATGTGAGCCACTAGACAGTTACCCGTGCATTGCTTGTTGGCATAAAACAGGAGCATTTATAAACTCAATCTATTGAAATTCTGTTAGGTTTTTTTTAAAATTCATGTTATATTTACATGTTGTTTAATCTTTCATTGTCCTTTTTGCATATACTACTTGAACTGGAACAGTTAACTTTTGACATAATATTTGAAGATTGATTGGTTTCTTGAGTAAACATTTTGTAAAATTTATGGTGACTGGATTTCCCAGAGCTACTTTCTACAACATTGACATTCAAAACTGACAAGGTCTGATCACTAGTACATACTTAACAACTTGTTGCTTTGACCATGTGGGGAAAATGGAAGCATTTTGTATGTCTACTCTGACATGACCCTGACCATAAGGGTAGAGGTATTGGAGCATAATCTCGTTAACTGCACTGGTATTGAGGCTGCAGCCGGGCTTTACTGTCTCTTCCCGCCTAGAAGTGTGAAGCAGGTTGCTCCATCTGAAAGGAAGTTATGGTCTTAAGAGTTGATTTCCTGATAGCAACCCATTGGTGGATGGACCTACTAATTAATTTTTCAATATTCCTGTCGTTTTTCAGTGAATGTGCATAGGCAGAAATGTGTCTAGTGGAGGCGAGGCTAGGGATGTACAAGTCAGGCTGTTAGCGGAACGGGAGGGTAAGGCAGTCTTGGTAGGTGCTGAGAGGTAAGTTATTTGGCAACCCAGTAGGTGCAGGACAGTGTGCCAGGGACTGGTAGACATGTGGCATGTACTACTGTGAGACAGATGCAACCTTGCATGTGGTAGATGATCAGAGAGGTCTGCTGTGTAGTAAGAAACTGAGAACTGCTGGTAAGTTGGAAGGTTAGCAAGTGGTATTAGTGGCAAACAATATGAATAGCTGTCAGAAGCATCTCTCTGCAGCCCTTCATATGCTTGCCAAGCTGGTTGAAAGCGAGAGAGTGAGCAGGCATCATGAGTTGTGGCCATCCATATCCTGTGTAACGAGACTGTGCTGCTAGTACGAGCTCATATAGAGCAACCAGGGGGTAGCACAGAACCACCCTCTCTCAACTCAAGCATGCTGAAGGTGAGAGAGTTACAAAGGTCATAGGTGCCGGCAAGCCTCCTAAGTGGTAAGCTTTTGTGGGTGTTAGCTGTCTTGATGGCAGCTGGCTGACATGAGACGACTGAAAGAGGGTAGGTGTGAGAACTATGAAGAGGCTCGAAACTTTAATCATGTTGCCTACAGTGTGTCACTGTTTTATTTTGAAAATACAGTCCAGTCCTAATATCTGGGCTAATACAAGGGTGATGCAGGGAATAATTCAAAATAGCATATAGTCTGTGATACTGTATTAAGTAACATAGCAAAAGTGACATCTTGTAAATTAGCTATCCTCTTAAAATCAATGTTTTGTATCGTTAAAGTGATCAAAAAAACCATTTGTCTATCGATCAAGGTGTATACTGTGGACTTAAGAAATTAAGAGCTTTCTGTAGTTTTTTGTTAACATTTATTTTTAAGCAGCAAAGTTGATAATCCTCACACACGTATACGATTTTCATGATAAACATAAAAAAAGAGAAGTTTGTGGCCTAGGTTATATTTTGCATTTAGCAAATTTGTATCCTCCAGTCATTTGTTAACATAAACATAGCAGCTTTAGTGTGTACATTTCACTGTACTCATAAGCTAACATTGGAAGCCACAATTACTGTACTGTAAATACATTTTATGTTTATTACTCATGACAACTCACTTTCCAAAAATGCTCACATTAATGTAAACAGGTCATAATAGATAGTTTACTGATTTGTGAGAGTTTTGTACCCAAAAATTTAAACTGACCACTAAATTAAAGTTTGCACCCACACACCTGCAGCAGTAATCTGTTGCATACAAGCCTCCCTCCTTACGCTTGAAAGGGAATCAGGAAAGTTTACTTTTTAAGTGTTAGTAGTATTGCATTATCCTAAACACATATTTATTGACTTTAGAGATATAGGGAATGGCTTGTGAGATATGATGGGAAGGCAGCTTCCTGGATTTCAACATTGTTATAGAGTTGCACTTATTGTGCAGAATGCTTTTCCCAAGCAGGAGTTCTGCCTCTGCTGTAGTACCAGTAATAAATATTGCAAAATGTTAGGTAATATTTTGATACTATACTAAAATGCAGTGTGTAAAATTTTTGTGGTAGTAAAATCTATCTATAAAGACCTCTCACAATTCCCTAGAATAGGATCTTTATTTAGGGGTGGTCATTATAAAGAAGTTTAACTGTACAGTAAAACCCCTATTTTAAAAACTCATGATTCTTGAGGAAAGAATAGTTATAGAGAGCTGTTTGTTACAAAATATAAAGGGGTTTTACTGTACTAATATCTTATAACATTAAATTGGGTAATATTTGACATGCTGGTTCCGTATGTACATTTTTGGTGTGCAATAACTCTGCGAGATGTGTAGCTTCTTATATAGAATAACTGCGGTATTGAACCTATTTAAGGCTCGGTTTCACTCTCCACATTGGATCATTGTATTTTTCAATTTTGATGTAATTCTGAGAAGAAAAATGTTTAATCTGCGATTATATTGCAAATTCTATTTAACTTGTGTTACACTACAGGCATTGCGATTTACAGTAATTGTTGACATATAGTTTGTCAGTAATCACTCCAGTAATATTTTTTTATATTCATAATTTCCCTGATAAACTGCAGCCTAATTATATGTTAACAACTAAATCGCTATGCCTGTGCTGTAGCACAAGTTAAATAAAATTTGCTACATAATCATAGATTTAATGTTTTTCTTCTCAGAATTTAGAAAAAAAAATTAAATTCAGTATGGTGACTGATGCATAGCCTGAAGTTGATATAATTTGCAGTTACACCAATGTTTGTTAAACACTTAAAATACTTATCTTTTTGGTTATCAATGCAGAGAAAGATAACAATTATTGTTTTTTACTGAAACTTAATTATGTAATTTGTGTTTTGATAATAGTGTGATTAAGCTGGTTATTCAGTCAGCAAATTTGTGTTAAGTATTTCATTTTCACGTATTGTTACAGGCAATAATTGCAAGTAATGGAAAACTGACTCCTAACTTTGAATACATCCAAGAATTGAGAGCAGCAAAGTAAGTAAAGTTTAATAATAAGTTTGTAAATACTTAACAGAATTATACTTGAAGGTAAGTCTGTATACACATAAACATAGACTGCAAGTTGTTTCACTAGTTGTGATATTTTGTTGGATGGACCAGTTTCCTTGGGCAGGGATGAATCTAGGCAATTCTCCATCTGGGGCAAAAATTGTGATTTATGCCACCATTCATTCCTGAGTAAACATTTTCCGCATCACCGGCACCCACTCTTAACATTTCGCTCGAGACAGGCTGCTCCCCTCCTAGATGGCTCTGTGCTTGGGTGATGAATGGCAGTAAGTGTTGGGAGGTAACCAAGTGTAGTGGCAGTAATGGCAAAGGAGTGAATTAAGGTACAGTAGGAATTCTAAAAGTGCCCAGAGAGTTGTGTGTGGAAGATTAGGGTTTTCTGAGATGGGTTAATTTGCAGTGCATCAGTTATGCACAATTGTCAAAGGGTGGAACCTCGTTAATCCGTGATGCGCTAATTCAGGAATCAGATAATTATGGACGATTTTGGAATTGTAAAAAATGGTGCGCATAGTATAGATTGTTCACGCTTATAATTAGCTTCGTGCGCGCCGGCAGACAAAGACTGTAAATCGGCACAGCACTACCGTGTTGCATGGCATGGATGAAAGGATAGGCAGCTGGTATGCGTCGAAAGGAAGGAATGAGGGGGGAATGGAATGTAATGGCCAGGGAGGAAAAGGGCGAAAGTAGGTGTGTAAGGGACTGAGAGGGTCGAGGCAGCTGATCTGACTACATATTGAGCAACAGAGTGGGGGAGTTTCCCCTCCTCGGAATGCCAGCCGGGTAATGCGTAAATGAGAGGGGAAGGAATTAGTTAGTCGAGGTAGCCTTACGCATTCTGCCACGTCGTCAGACTTACCTTTCAGTTGTTCACTGTGTTCACAAATAAATAGTGATCATTCATGAACTGCAACAGTGAGTAGTAGGAAACGTCTTTCTGTTGACAGTGCAGACCCTAGCACTAAATGGCGGCATAAAACTTTATCAATACAACAGAAAGTTGAGGTGCTAAAAAAAAAGATGCAGGGCCGACTGCCAAACTGCTGAGTGAAATGTATGATGTTGGTATCCAGACAATTTTTGACATTCGTAAAAACAAGGAAAGCCTTTGCAGATTTTTTTCACAAGCCAATTCAAAGGAGAGCATGAATGTGCGGAAAACAATGAAAATAGGGAAAGTGTCGGATTTAGAAACTTTTCTTACGCAGTGGTTTCAGTTACGTAGGAGTGAGGGCGTATTACTGGCCAAATGCTTATTGAACAAGCAGATATTTTTGGTTGCTAACTTGATACACCTACTGATTGTGACTTTTCTGATGGGTGACTTCAAATATTTAAACACAGGCATGGCATTTCACAGTTCAGTATGTGCAAGGAAAACTTTTGGCCGACCAAGATGCAGCTGTCACGTTTGTAGTTGATTTCAACAAATTAATTTCAGATTCAAAACTTATACCTGAACAGGTATACAACACCGATGAAACGGCACTATACTGGAGATGTATACCTAAAAATACACTGGCTACTGCTGAAGACACCTGTTCGGGAATCAAGGAATCTAAAGATCCTGTCTCTGTGCTTGCTTGTTCGAATGCTGCAGGAACGCACAAACTGAAGTTATTTGTTGTTGGGAAAAGTAATAAGCTGAGAGCCCTTAAAGGAATGAAGGTGTTTCCAGTTGATTACAGGGCAAGTAAAAAAGCTTGGATTACAACAACATTAACTACAGAATGGTTTGACAGCTTTGTAAGGCAGGTACGTCAGCATTGTAAAAGTGTAGGACTGGACAAAAACTGTAAAATTCTTCTCCTCTTGGACAACTGTTCTGCCCATACATGTGCTCAGACATTGGAAAAGACAATGTGTCAGTGTTGTACCTTCCGCCTAACTGCACGTCTCTAATCCAACCTCAGGATCAGGGGCTCGTGAGATCATTAAAATGCAAATATCGCACAAAGTTACTACAAAATTTCTTGAGCAATGTAAACTCTGGAAAATCAGTTCCTAAAGTAATGAAATCGTACAACCTGAAAGACGTTATTTGGGCACTGGCATGAGCATGGGACTGTATACCACTCTCAACTTTACACAATGCTTGGCACAAGATTTGGCCATCAATTGTATTTCATGAAAATTACATTAATGAAAAGACAGCTTTCAAGATACTCAAAATTTTGCAAGAAAAAAAAGCTGTTAATGATTTGCTGGAATATGCAAAAAGTATTGTAAATCCAGTGGTTAATGAATTAACTGCCAACGACATTGAAGAGTGGATTGAGGTTCACAAGAACGCACCTGTTGTTAACTATCTAACTGATCGAGAAATCTTTGATATGGCAATGAACAAAGGAATTCCCAGTGACAGCGGTGAAGAAGGTGAAGAAGCATTTGACAATCCGGCAGATGAAAATATTTCCATTTACGACTGCATTGCACTCACAGGACGTCTTATTTCCAACCTTGAAAAACAAAGTTTTGTCACGCCACAGCAAATTATGAATTTGTACATGTTGCAAAGCCGTCTTATTCAAGAAACCAAAACACTTGAAGCAGAGATGTATCGCAGAAATGTATCGCAGAAATGTTTGCGGCAATGAACGAGCCATCATGTCTCTGTAAATTGACAGCATGTGAACCTACCCACCCCCAGTGAAAATCCAACTGTGACACCAGGCACAAGCACTAGTGACGTTCAGTAACCTTTTATTTAGTGTTTGTAACATTTTGTTTAGTGTAATGACATGTGTTAACGTCCAGCTTTGTTTTTTAAATGAGGATGGTGTAAACAATACATTCAGCATCATTATGTGTCACATTACCTTTATGGTATCTAGCTGCCGACGTTCTGTTTATCGCAAGACGCCATGCCGAGCAAAACCGGCAGACTGGGAAAATGTAGCTGTGTGAATGTGTGCGTGCAGACGCTGTAGGGAAAGGGGCACATGTGTATACCTTCAGAAAGAGTGATGGGGAGGGGGACAGAGCATGCTTGCCGAGATAAGGAAACAAGGGAGTGGGGGAGGGTTGTGGATGGCCAGCAACTGTAGTGCAAAACTTTTATTTTTGTGGAACGACTGTGTGTGTGCACTTTGTAACATTTGCTTAGTATTTTTTTTCAGTAACATATGTAAATACACTTTATTTATCCATCTGCTGCATCAGTTTTCAACATGCGCCAAAGCTATTGCGACTCGGGAAATGTGACGTCACACGACCTTGGCCTTCATACCCAACTGCACACAGCAGGCACATGTCTGGGAAGCACTTCCAGACTTTTTATCATTAGTCCGTGAAATGCGCTAATCTGTGATTGTCTCGGTCCCGACCATCCCGGGTTAACGGTGTTCTGCTGTATTGTAATAAGAATCAGTATTGATGTTACCGGATGCTGAATGTGCTGCAACTGATTTTTTCTGTGGGTGTTTACTGGAACTGGATATTACTTGTTTTTAGTGTCACTGCTCTGGAGAATAGTAGCTACCACGGGAATTTTTCAGACAACCATATTGACATGTCTTGCTGAATGGTTACACAAAATACTTGAAACATTATTAATAATATAATTTGTGACATGCATGGGTTGAAATTTTAACTAAACCTCTTTATTTTTATTTAAATCATGACACAAAATGAAGAGTTATAATGTGGCAGGTACTGATCCTTCTTAAAATACATTACTGTACAGGCTGTGGCCAGAAGAGACTACAGTCAAGCCTCGCTACTACGACAAGCCCAGTGGCACACATAAGGGCAGAAGGGAGGGGGGAGTCTGCCAGTTCAAACCTCCCTGTAACTATGAAGTCAGTTACCAAATGCATTTACACATTTTTGGTACTTGTACCTACTCATCCATCATCTAAACGTCTGCAAGCAATCAAGGGTCTTTAAAAATGGCGGGAATTCAAAAGAAGCATTTAAATGTTTTGCATTAGTTAAATCTTTTACTTAATGCAAGGACAGCAGCACATTATTTTATTTACATTTGTTATCATATTTGCTTTGTACTTTTTTCTTTGCTAATTTGAACACTGAGCTTTTTTGATGGTTTTGGTTATGTCAACTGTTTAACATTTTTTTGCACCAATTAGTGTGTTTCGTCTATTAACATAACTTACATAGTTTATTAACAGTAGCTTACATTACTCTCGAGCAGGTCTAACTGTGATTTGATCGAGAAGCCACTCTAATAAGATTTTAGATGCTTGAAAACTATATTTCAATAACTGTTTGAACCTCTAAAACTGAAGTTTTACCAAAACTAATCTTGCAACTTTTTTGACCACTTAGAGAGTAAATTAAAATGTGTAAATAATATTCAACTTTATACATAGACCAGGTATATTGATTTATACAGAAAAAACTAAATATTTTTAAATTATGTATAAAAAAGGTGTTGTTTGCTGGAATGTTTGCGTGCTAGTAGCACAGTAATATTCTCAGTAAGAAACACAAGTAAAAATGTGACATTCTTTTTATGCAAGTTTCCTATCCATGTACCATTTAATAGTAGTACTGGCGGTATCTTAGAGCAACTTCAGAAACATTAACGTGGTTATCATACTTAACCAAAAATAACGGATAGAATAACCTTGTTTTCTGTTGGTGTGTCGGTTGGGTGTGACTGTTAAGAGTAATGTAAAATAATGGCCCCATTTGCATACAGGCTATCTAGGCTGCAGCCTAGGTGCCCACACCACAAAATGGCCCGTACCATAAACAAATAAATAACAAAATAAAAAAAAAATTTAAACCTATGTTAAAGTAAATGTTCTAATCATTGGTGATAATGATACATATATAGAAATATAGGTAGGCTATTAAATCTATACAGAAATAAAAAAAAACTGTGACATAGAGAGAAAGAAATTATGGAAAATTAGACAATTAAGTGCATGTGGACTGTTTTACCCTTCTGATATTTACAGAACACTTACCAGAAATTACAATGATTGCAGCCACTGAAATATAAAATTCATTATGCATAACAGAAGTAAACTCATATGCATATATTGATGAAGCGGAAGAATTAATATTTATTGAAATAATAATAATACGAAGCAGATGCTGTGAAAATAGAATTATGAATTACTAAAAAAAACTCTCTCTCTCTCACTCTAGAACCGGTCATTACATTAACAATAAGACAAAACATTTTAATTAGATGAAAAAAAATTAAATATAAAATTTATGTTCAAGATTTTATTTTGCTCTCGGCTAGAATTAATAAAACAACATTTATGGAAAATCTCAGGGTTTTGCAAGAGTTCACAAACAGGACCTCTGGGTATGTTAATTTATACTTCAAGGCGTCTTTACCTAAACTTTTAAATAATTTCAAATCACATTTAAAATTACGTGTTTCGTTGTAAAGTTATCGGAATTTCATTCACTTTTAGGCACAAAAACCAATTAAATTAGGAAATGTATAAGTTCTTGAAGGTACAACGTAGGTAAATGGAAAATTGGGTATAGGAAGCTGCAGTGGCTATCCTCACTTAAATGGTGCCGTCCCATGCTGAAGATAACTTGATGCTCACTAAAAAATTATTTAACTAGAAGTTATTTTTTTCACTGTCACTTCTAAAATCTGTTTTTTAAAACTTGTCAAACTTTGCCTGCTTATCTAAATGCTCCCTGAAGCATTTCTATAATTACGATGTTGGCAGAAGAACTCCCCGTCTGGGCCGAGTTCTGCCGAAAGACGTCATGTTTCTTTGAAGTCGCAGGGAAGAAGCAGCAAAAACGAAACTCGGAAGTGAAGCTTCCGAGGCGTTGTGAAACCACGAGGTTTCACACCTCTCCAGAACACAAAGAGCAAGTCTTTATACATACTAAACTTTAAAATCGATTATATTAAATACAATAAAAATTTCGAGAGAGTTTTCCTGACCACAATCACCAAAAATTAAAATAAAATAACGAAATAAATTAAATCTAAAAACAAAGAAATTTGGTAATAGAAAAACCTGGGGCGTTCATTAATGAAATTATCAGAATATTACAAATTAAGGTAATAAAATATTAGAGTCCTTGACATGTGAAAAGAAAATATTAAACATAAAAATAAGTATCCAAATATTTGTAATTTTACCATTACAATGTCTATTACTTAAAAGTAAAACCAATCCCATATTAATTAATTTATTAATTTTTATTTATTATCATATTTTATTCATTCTTTTAGTTGGAAAATAGAAAATTGCTCTATAACATTAGTTAATTTTAAAAATATTTCCATGGGAGAGCTAAGAAGTGATGGGTGATTTCCACCACCGTCTCATCCTAAGGGCCTATAAATCTTAATACATCTCTGTGTAGAGTTTAACAATATGCAAGTTATTTTTCCGACTGTAGCAACAGTTCTGGACAGGAGAGTGAAAAATCATGAGTGTTTTAAAATGGATACTCAATTCATCATGCTTGTTAGAAACATGATTTTGGGGCTTTTATAGATGTTCAGAACTACAAATTCACCAGTTGGATTTGTAAAACACAACTCTTGAAGCATACGTTCCACTTGACTACAAACTTTCCACAAATATGATTGTAGGGTCACTGTTTAAAGTCTCATAGAAACAAGGGTAAATCAAAAACACAGCAAGCCAGTTTGGCGGCTCTGCAAATAGAAGATATGTAAGTTGTTACAGCAGAGCGTGACATACTCAACCGTATCACTCCCCTGCTTCTGCTCATAAAACATAGAAACTTATATCTGGTACATAGGCCTAAGAGAAAGTAACTCTCTACAAGACACTGATGACCAACCTGCTCAATAAAATACTGAAAATAGCAACTTTCTGAGTTGAAAAGTTTAGGGAATTTGTATTCCTATTTATTATCTTAGATTAGTGAAGGCCATGGATATCTTGATGACATTAGATTTTTTGTTAATTAGATTATAAATGTACCGTATGTGTAAAACTGGCTGCGCACATGTTATTTTAAACAATGTAGAATTTATATACAGTATACCTAAATTGAGGTTTTTGTTAGTTCACTTAATGTATGCACTTACATTAAATAACATTTAAGCTACAGATTTTGTTTTTCTTGCGATGCAAATGTGATTCATTTCTCGTTGTATATTTAAGTCATCTATTGTGTGGTTAAAAATAACAAGAAATAAAGCAAATTGAGCAGCATGTTTATTCAGTCAGCTAAAGTCCTGTTTCAGAAACATGTGTTTGGAAAACTGATGTCTGAATGTTGTGTAAACAGTTGCGAAAGTCATGTTACGTTATTGAGGGTAACCTGAGTTGGTAATTCAAGTTTCGTGACTAAAATAAAATTTCTTGTGCAATATGTTCAGTGAAACTGGTATTTCAGGAGGTCAGTCAAGTACTACAGTGTGTAATGACCACACGGGTGCTCGTGCTTGTTACGTTTCCTTTTTATTTGGGCTTTGGAACGAGTTCTGGTGGTAGGCGGTGGTGTGGTGGCCAGCACGTGCTGTATTTAGCGACGCTCACATATTCTGTTTGTCAGACAGGTCGCATGGTGGGATTTGTGGTGCGCTTTATCAGCCATTTTTTTTTTTTTTTGGTTTGGTAGCATACTGGTAGAGTAGGTGTGAGTAGATGAGGCTAGCTAGCTGGTAGGTAGCCTCGGTCTAGTCAAGCACCTGCGAGCTGAGAATGCAGTGGTGAGTGGGGATGTGGAAGCCTTGATGTGGGCCACAAAACATAGCAGTTGTGAATGGCCGAGATACCAGAGTGCACGGAGCAGAATAGCGGAACTTGCCTATGAAATGTGGCAATTATTAAGCCAGTTTATTTTCTTTTCATTCTTCGATGACTTGGCAGGTGTCTGCAATGAATGATAATGGACTCTGGCAATACTTTTGTGGTAGAAGTTGTGAATTTTTTTCCTACTCTGCGCATTATTTTCTTGGTTAGCCTGCGTAATTAATGCGGAAGGCGGTGCTAAACTAAGGCACCGTGGCGGTGGCAATCACATGTTTTCTCTAGTTTCATCAGTGGATTTGCTATAGTGTAATTTTTAAATGCTATCAACATAATTTAAACTACGTCTCTGAGCGCCGTGCTGCCTGATTATTTCCCAGGAGTGAGAGTCAATGAGAGGAGTCAAATTGAAGCAGATAATTATGTGGGCGTTTCTTCTGGATTTTGGGCAAAGTGTTGCCCGATTTGTTTGATCTGGTTTCAACAATCTGAATACTGCGCAAACACAGCTCGAAGACTAAGGTAGGACCTACACAATTTAATCTGTTGCTAAGCTGCAAATTAGCATACAAGAGCATCGTACTGATTAAGGAAGTTGCTGCATGTTGAATATAAAACAGGCACAAATAGTAAACTTTTTAGTATTAGCTGCAGTCATTTGTAATAGTGTACTATTTAAGATTTTTTTTGACAGTGTCAACTATAAGTGTTTAAAGGAATCAAAGGTGTGCCAGCTGACGTTTTTTTAAATAACACATTTGTTAAGAACATTGGTCAAGTGGGGTTTCAAGTTTGTTAATATTGTTGGTCCCTACATTTTAATTGGTACTATTTGCTGAGTATAGGTAATATGGAGAACTGATATCTCAAATTGGACTTCAGACTGAAGTATACAGCACTATTTTGACGTGATAAATTCACGCCTCTTTTGTATTTTTTAGTGCCTTTTCAGCTTTAAAATTTTGTACCTCTGGTATTCTGTACTTGATTTTTTTTTAATTAGCGGAAGTAAATTACTGTGGTTTGTCGAAATTCAGTCGTGATCTATGAGGTTTTTGAATTTTGCTAATATCCTATTGTGTTTTTGGCTACATATGATAATTGAATGGTTTGTGTAATATGTAGCATACATAAAGAATTGATTTTTGCAGAGTGAACAGCGCAGTTAGCTTATTTATATGTCTTCCCCAATTGATTTTTCACTCAGCAGATTTCTTGACCAAATTAAAATTTTTTTTTTCCTTTAGGTTACCCCTTGTATTCTTAAATCTTGCAGCATCCTTTTGACGAGTGTTTGGAGGCCAAAAGGTTGTTACGAGTAATCAATTAATACAAGATTTTTAAAACATAAAAATGTATAAGATACTACAGGATATATCTTTTGTTAAAATTTTTTACAGCTATACAGAAGAGAAATGCTATCTATACTTGAGTTTTATAGAAGGTTAGCAATTATTAACTGTGCTAATAAAAGAGCTATATGTGTCTTAAATTAATTAATATTACTTCTTGATTTTTGTTAACATTTCTGTTCTCGTTCGTAACCAAAAGTGTTTTAAATTTTAAAGTATGTCTTGTAAGTGTATTGACTCATATTATTTTCCGCAATTTTCCGTAGGCAAAAAAAGTTTACGAAACTGCAGTTTCACATTGTGGACTAAACATTTTATCCAGACCTTGGTTTCGGATGTTGTGTTTCCAAAACTAAACTTTTATGCGACGGTTAGAGACACTGGAAAATCGCGAAAATGTTTAGCGTAGTCTCCAATAAACTATATATAGTATATGAACCGTGACACATGTGAACAGTTTTGTGGCAAATCACACGCGCTGTGTGTTCAAGCTGTACAGTTCTAACTGGGTTTGTTGAAGAGAGAAACAGTGCTTCATATAAACGATACACTGTAAAAAAAAGTTAGCATTGTTACTCATTATATGTATGGTAATATTTCCTATTTTTGAAAGGGAAATCTGATTTCCGAAAATATGTGGAAATTTCCGCAAGGTAGTGTATTCGCCACACAAACCGCTCGGAAGTTTCGCTCGCGCGTTATGTCAAATTGTCCTAGAGGGCTTGCGCCAATATGTAATGAAAAAATACATTACAAATTGAGTAACTTTTCTTGACACGTGTTGAAAAATTTTCCCTCACTTGTAGAGGTAATTAGCTTCCATTACATGTAGAGGTAATTAGCTTCCATTACATGTAGAGTAAATTTACCTCAACTTTTTGTACAGAGTAGCCAATATAGATACAAAACATTCATTACTATATACAGTACGTTGGAGCCTAGCAAACAGTCAACTATTCCCGCGATTATCCAATGTCTCTAGCGACGGTGTATTGTCTTTTACATAAAAAAAGTTAGCGTAGACTGTATAAGCAATGTAGGAATATTATTTCTACATGCATGTATGATAAATATGTTTGGGGCCCTCTAAACGCAAATCCTGCGTGCGCCACTGGACAAGTCATGGTTTCCGAGAAATTTGTTGTAGTTGAGTTGTTGTCGTAGTTGCCAAAGTACTCAACTTTGACAATTTAAAAATATAATTTTTTGTTAAAGAATAGTGATTTAATTTGATAGGCAGAATTTTTCAGAAGAAATTGATATCCAACAAGCCTATATACCGTCAGCTGGTTTCCAAAAAAACCTTAACAGCGAGCGCCAAGTGCCGTATTGTATTGCATGTGTAGGCATTGCCAACGCTATTACTACAGGCTTGGATATGTGTTTGAGAATTGGTCATAGCGGCATAGTTAGAAGAATAGTCGCTAGAGTCTGCTTCGCGTACTTTGTAGTATAATAGCAGAGGCAATGAAGCAATACACATGTAGATGTGCCAACCTTTTCACGAAACTTCAATATACAATGTACATCAAAATATATTTTAATTGAAGCCTGTAAAAAGCATAACACATTCAAGATGGAAGTTGAAAACCATTTAAAAAGTCGTCACAAGTAGCACATCATACAATGAGGAGTGTGAAGAAGCATAAACAATCATCAAACAGTGAGAAAAGTACACAGGTGAGACATATAGCGGGCAGGGTGTGAACCTCGCAACCCAGCCTACACTGTGAAACAGGAGGAAGGCTTCTGTGCCCCAGCTCGTAGTAATAGCGTAGGCAATGATATAAGTAAGCAAGTTCACACCTAGATCCTACTTCATGACGTACTAGGTGGCGGCAGATGAACATCAGGTATCTAGGTATGCGCTAACTAGTCGAAACAACGTGGTGGCAGACAGGATAAGAACTAATATGAAGGTAGTGCTTTCCTGTTCTGTCAGAAAGCTCAACTTTACAGTGTGCAGGTTATTCTAGCACTGTGCTCTAGCATAAACAGTAAAATAAAAATGTATTACTGAATTGTAAACATAACTCGCCAGTACAAAAAATAAAGATTTGAGTGAATGTCACGTTACTTTTGCCATAGTACATGTAGTAATCAGTTTGACATGTGTAGCATACTTTTTAGCTGATATAGTGCATTGGTTTTAACATATTACCGCCTTGCTTCTGTGTTGCCCACACAGCCTAACTCACCAAGTGTTTACCGCCAGTGTATTCTAGCAGTCATTTTTGAAACATTTTTATCTTTTTTTTTTTTCAGCATTGCTTATTTATTGTAACCACTTATGTTATTGTTGCATCCTAATGAACATACAGTATTTTAAAATAAACTTTCATACTTATAATAGCTTGAATTTCTTCATTTTAGTTTATTTTCATCGTTAAAATTTAATTTTTTGACGAAGATTGATAATACTGTCGTAGTTGTGGTTGTAGTTGTGTTGTTGTATTAGCTGATGTCATAGTTGCGGGGTTCAACCGTATTTAGTTACCTTATGATTTCATTACTTGTAACATATTTAAGCCAAGACAGGGTGACAAAACCATGGAGTCATTTGTGGCTTGCTGCACTTTTGTTGCTTTTCCCAATACATCCTCTTGCTTAGCATTAAGTGATGACTGTTGCACTGCACTGTATACTGCACTCACATAGGGTGGAGGCGGAGGTTGTGGGAACCCGTGCAGCATGGTTCTCATGTGTCAGCCGTAGGACTTAATGCCTAAGAAGGTACTGTATTGTAAGTCAGTTTGATAAATTTTTATTTCCTCATAAACAAAATATTTTTGTGTTAAACTCAATATACAAATGCTAAATGGGAATTTAATTGTGGTAAAATTGAGGGTAGGAAGTAATTCAACGATAGCCCTTCTAGTATGTAGAAAAATAATTACACACACTCACAGTGCAAATTTTAGCTAAGTTCCTTTTTATTTCCATTTTGATACCTAGTAATCTAAAATACTGTAATTAACGTCCACATAATTTATGACCTGCTAGGAGTTAGTCATTAACTTAATCACCATAAATAAGTGGTTATAAAGCACTGTACAAACTTTAGTAAATATTTTCAAATTTTCAAAGCATTAAGACTTGGCTGCACTCACAATATTGTTTTTTCCCCCCCTGAAATTCTGAGAAATAAAATGTAAAATCGGCAACTCTACGACAAATTCTATTTAGTTTGCACCACAATACAAGTCTCATGGTTAACAGTTAATTTGTGATACGTACCTACATGTTTTGTAGCACTTAGTAAATAAGATTTGCTGCATAGTCACAGATTTAACATTTTTATACTTAGAATTTAAAAAATGTGAAAAATAATAAATTTCAATATGGCGACTGATACCTAGCTTGAAGAAGGAACGCCTTGACAAAATGTTTTTTTTTTGTCTTTAATAAATTGTTGTAAAATTCATCCTTTATGGTGTGAATACATGAATTTTGGTTAATTTCTGGCACTTTCATTGTGTCTTGATTTTTTGCCTATGAACTTACAAAGTGAGTCATGGTGAATAATAATACAGGTTTTTGATAATGTTGCAGCTACCGGAACCGCCACAAGGCCTTCCCCATGGAAGAGAGCTCACGCAAGGTGGTAGTGCTGGGAGCAGGCTATGTCAGTGCCCCTGTCGTCGAGTATCTGCACAGGGAGGGGAATGTACACATCACTGTGGGTATGTTTGCTGCCTGTAAGACACCTGTTGTTATTATATTAATGGGTTCTTCATCCATTTATTGGTAAAGTTTAGTATTCTTGTTCCTTGCCATTCATGTTAACACATATTTTCTATATACTTTGTACTGTAAATAGAAAACATTGCAAGTACAGAAGGAGTTGCTTCAATGTTGGATTATGTTTATAAAGGTTGCGTTGTTATTGAAAATAGAATTACAAAAGTTATAATATTCTTACGAATAATGTTAAATAAATATATTCCTATATTTGTAGTGCCCCTCACAATCATTAAACAAGCTTCTGACCATATATTTTGCAGGAATGTGAATTTAAAATGGTTGAAAATGAAGGGAAAAGTAAGTTTTTAATAATTTTCCTTGCATTATTTGTAGTTTTCGTTATTTAGGAAAATTAATTTTGGCAAATTATTTGAGAAATCCTATATTTGTAGGTAGAGTTGCCAGGAATATGCAAGTATCAGAAACATATTTTAACTAAAACAAGGAAACCATAACAGTACTCAACAGATATATCTTTGCTGTTATAACATATGCGCCTGCAGCTTTGCTTGCATGTGTTACTCACAGCAGATAATATTTGCTTTAGTTGAAAAACTTCTTTGTACACCAGATAGGTAGTTCCAGTCATCAAGTGTTTGGATGACAAATCTGCTAGTTAATTCTGCAGCAGGATAGGTACCTAGACATTGTGGGGTAGTTACAGACTGTTAAATGTAAGAGTGTGATTAAGTGAAATACACAGTTTATGTGGAATGAAGACTGATTTCCCCCGAGCACAACCATTGGTGATGGTGCCCTCAGTAACATACTTGTTTTTCAAAACCGTCACTTAAAAGTTAAGCACCATTAGGCAGTTTTGGCGAGATAATGTTTTGCAGAAATATAAACTTATTTGGTGCCCAAACCTGAGATTAGTGAGATGGTACGCGTAAGATGACGCTGTGGAGTAACTTTAGTGGATAGTGGACTGCATAATACATTTTTACCACTTTTGAACGACTTCAACCAAATTGCTCTAATTTAATCTGTCTTGCAATTTTTGTGTCAGAATTACACATCTGCAAAGCTTTACTGACATTTGAGCCAAGAATCTTTGGAACAATAGATCGGAACTACAAACAACTGTGCCACAAAACATGGAAATTATTCAGGAAAACTAAATTTAAAAGTAAAATGTTACTTTCCTAGGCTCATAGAGGTTGTACAACAACACGTCTTGATAAAGTTGTAGAATGAAATTCCTATATAGTAATTTATTGCTGACTGGTCATACTTGCTTTTTGGATTGTCTGCCTTAAAAGTTCGCAAACAAAGATTTCTATTTAGTTAAGTTATCTAATAAAATAAAAAAATTTGCATTATTTTTTTAGGGTCTTACGTAAGCATCATTCTGATGACAACACCACCTGAATATCTCTACTGGTTAGATAAGTATCATCGACTGATAGAAAACAGATATTATGCCTTTTCGCTCCTTTAGGTGTCAAATTTCGAAAAATCTAAATATTCATTCAAGTATCTAAGTGAAGTGAAAATCACTACGATAGCTCATTCAGTCAAAATGAAATTTATCATTCATTAAAATTTGCATATGATCCCTGTACGGTACTGGGGGTTTGAATTTTGAAAAATCTTCAAACCATTATGCGGACATTTGCCTAATCATCGTGAAGCAAAAATTAACTGAAAATCTCTGTGGGTTCAATATATATATAAGATTTATCTGAAATTCACTCCGGGTCTTTTCACCACCTAAGAGACAGAATTTCGGAAATCTCTTGAATCACATTTTAGACTTCTTTACTTACTAGTGTTTCTTGAACGTGAAAATCATGATAATAACCCACTGGGTTCAAGATAAATAGACTATTAATAAAGAACACATTTCATCACTTTTCACGCTTTTCACCTCCTTAGGTGGGGAATTCCAAAAATTCCTGAAATTACTTTTCAGGTATTTGAGTAAGCATCAATCTTAAAACAAAAATCACATTGCTATATAAAAATCAATGGGATCGATTTATGTCGATTGTGAATAAAAAACACAATTTACCCTTTTTTTTTTTAACTTCTTTGGGGACGAATTTAGAAAATATATTTTAATGGTGTTTGGGATATTCACAAAAGAATAAATCTAAAGCAAAGAGCACTTCAATATCTCAATTGGTTCTATAGATATGGAGGAATAATCAAAAACTCATTTAATGTATTTTCACCCCCTTAATTAAAGAATTTCAAATGTCTGGGAGTCTTATCATAGATACGTAACCAATTGAAGTAACAATCATGACAATATTCAGTTGTGTTTCAGTGATATAGACAATTCATAAAAAACACATTTTCCCCCTCTTTATTGGTTCGGGGTTGAATTTCAAAAAATCCTAAAACAACTGTTTGGGTATTTATGTACGAAGCATTTTGAAGTGAATACAAACTCTCTATCCCAAAGGATTCGATAGATATTGATAGTTAATCGAAAACACATTTAAGGTCTTTTCACCCCCTTAAATGTAGAATTTCGAAAAATCTTTAAATTGGCTAGTATTCATTTTTACGTGATTAAAGTAAAAATCACCATGATAGGCCCTTGGATTTGAGCTTTGTCAACTTTTTTTTGGAAACACATTTCACCCTTTTTCACCCCCTTAGATGTCGAATTTCCAAAAATCCCATCTTAGTGCTCACCTACAACCTGAGGGGAACGCACACACAAAAATTCACTATTCTAGGTCCAGTGGTTTGGGCTGCAGTTTGATATGTCAGTCAGTCAGTCAGTCAGTGTTCTCTTTTATATATAGAGATCACACAAGCAGTATTTTTTAATCAGTAAATGTTTTGACATTTTTAATGTCGCTTATGACGTAATTTGTTTCACGAATTAAATAGATGTACAGAAAGTGACAGAGTGGCATTTAACATGAAACTGTTGTGTAATTTTTTCAACGCTGTTAAAAATTACTAAAGTGATGACTTGAAAATACATTGACTTACAATAACTATTACAAATTCTGTAGCATTGCATGTTATTTAACAGTACTGTATGTAGCCAAGCCACATGCGATGGAATTTTTCAACTAAGTTAGTTTTTTTTTATGGAAACATGGGTTGAAATAATCAAGTTATAGCTAGGTGCTGAACGTAAAATTACTTGGTATTAATGTTTTAGTGGCAGTTTTGATTAATTGTGGAGTGATTTTCTTAAACAGTTTGAACCAAAACATTTTTTTTTTATTTTTTTTAAATCTCTGCTGTGGCATTTATTTCATATTCTACATATTTATTGATGTGTTTCATATTACTATGGTTTATCAATCTTGATACTGGCAAGAAATTTTGTGTGGTCAGGTGTGATCACAACGGGTGACTGGATGTTGAGGGGACAACAATTACTCCTGAATCACCAGCTGACATAATATGTACAGTCTGTCTCATGAAATAATTCCATATTTTGACATTTCTCTTCTGAGAAATGTACCTGGCTGTTCCATTGTTTGGAGCTTTAAACCTACCTGGCTTCCTGGAATAGCACTGTCTCCACAATCCTGTTTACAGACACACTTCTCAGAAGTGAACTGTCAAAATGTGGAATTCTTTCATGAGATAGACTATACATGGTACTGTATGACTTAGATTCAAATCCAAGCACTTTCAATACTTTTTCTTTTGGACAAGTGCTGTATGCTTGTCAGCAGGCAGTTCCATTAATTTTCTTTGACCGTTTCCAAGTTTTTTTTTCAGGGTCCTTTAATGAAAACTTGAACTGACAGTTATAACATGGTTTTGATAGTTCATTGTAACTCAACTATGAGTATCCTTATCAGAGTAGGTAATTATACTCCAGCCTCTGTTATTTCCAGTTCACTTCTTCCTCTCATAGTAGATTTTAATGCCATTACTTTTGTTTTTCTGCCAAACATCCATGTTTTTGTATGACAGACAACTTTACATAAAACAGTGAACTGTGTAAAATGGTGAGTTTTCATTGGCCTTGATTACTAGGGTCTTGTGCTGATAATTTAAGAATTCTGGACCTGCTATTGCTTCAAAGTCGTCTCTAGTATGAGCTCTGTTGTACAACCTAAATATGTTGATACCCACCATTAATTAATAACCATGGATGTGTTATCTAATATTCTGTGAGTGAGAGGATGAGTTAGAACTGTCTTGCTATGTGATTTAACAGTTTGTTTGTGATTGTCTACAATTTCTCCTACAAATTAACCAGTGTCATTCTAAAATGTAAAGTGGGAAATATAAGGAGTGGGGTAATAGAAAATTTTTCCCCTCATGTTTACTTAAAAGAGTGTAGACACCTGCTTAGTACCCTACCAATCCTTTTGGCCCAGACCTGTACATAACCTTATTACTTTAGCCTTTTTATGCATGACTCTGTTGTGCTAAGGACAATATTGTGCATTCTAGCTATGAAGACCAGATTTTTGACAGAATAGGTAGCAGTGAGCAGGACCACAGGAAATTTGATTTTTCAGGAACCCACAGGTCTTTACAGCTGCATACAAAAGAATCTTTGTTGTATGGACTTTGTTTCTGAGACAGTGTGTTGTGTGTGTGCAGCGTCAGCACTGAAGGATGAAGCAGACGCAATAGCCTCAACATTTGAGCGTGGGGTGGAGCCGGCGCTACTGGACGTGACAGAGCGACCTGACAGCCTTCAGGAGATAGTGTCATCTGCAGACGTTGTGGTATCCTTGCTGCCTCGCTCCCTACATGCTCTGGTTGCTCGCTGTTGCATAAAGCAAGGCGTGCACATGGTCACCGCCTCGTACTGTACGCCTGAACTACAGGAGTTGCACAATAGGTAATCATACCACCCTACCACAGCATGCTAGAGTGCTATCTTGCAAGATAGTATGGCGTACCACAAATAACTGGGATAGTTTCATTGGATGATGTTATTAAGGAATGCTATGCTTTGGAACTACGGTACATTCCTAGTTTCAGATCCTTGCTGGCCATGGATGTGTTTGTCGTTTCAAAATATCTGTTGAGAAGTTCTGCTTGTTAATTGCTTCTTAGTTGGACATTCAGCACAACAGCATTTATTGTCGACACATTGTTTTTGCATTTCCTTAATTTTTTACCTTTTTCTTACGTTCGTCCACAGTTTTGCACTTACCTGAATTTAACTTATAAAGTAGGCTTTGATCTGAACACCACTACTTGATGCTGCAATTACCTTAATTTTTTTTTTTAACCTGTGTTACCTGTTATTGTTATTGTTGATGTTTTTCTTGTATTTGTATCAGAACGTAAACATTGCAGGCTGCCCACTTACATATTTGTACATAAGAACACAGACATTTTAGAGGTAGGAAAGATCACCTTTAAGTGCCTTTCTTTGTATGTAAATAACCTTGGTAATTTAATGTGAATATTAACGTAAATAATCTTATTTGCTTTAATCAGGCATCAGGTAGCTAGCCGGGGAATA
This sequence comes from Medauroidea extradentata, assembly GCA_003012365.1. Classification (NCBI taxonomy): domain Eukaryota; kingdom Metazoa; phylum Arthropoda; class Insecta; order Phasmatodea; family Phasmatidae; genus Medauroidea; species Medauroidea extradentata. The sequence continues at coordinate 2,805 of PNEQ01010461.1, read as the reverse complement.
TTTTGCAGCTGGAGAGAATTTTTCCACGCTTACACAGCAATATTTCCCGTGGGGTAGTTAACCTGCCTGCCCCTGCAGCCGTCCTGCGCCAGCCCACTTAAAACCCCACCTAGGCCTACCGAAAATGTTACCTTCCTTTATTACAATGGGAAGATTTTTTCAGCCCTTTACAATTGACTAATAACTGCATAAATCATATGTCCTGCAATTCAATTTGGAATATATAAGCAACAGAAAAATTAAGTAGGAAGCGTGACATGCATAATTATTCGTTGGGGGTATGACCGCGTGTAATTGTATAAAAGAACTCCAAGTGGCTCATTTGATGATTGATATTAATAATTGTGTAGCAATCCATTAAACACACACTGCTGCAAAATACGACATAAAAAGCTTAGGCCTACCATATCAAATGAATCCACATTTTACTTTTAAAATAAGAATGCATGTATCCACATGAACGTAAATAGACTATTACGTAAACCCTGTAGTACCTAACCAAACGTAGTATGAAGAAACTACGCTTGCCCTTTTAATTTAGAAAATCAATTTTACCCCAAACATCCTAAGGTATTTCTGTGTAAGGTTCCCCACCTGACTAGCCTATGTATATATTCTTACATTTTTTTTTTTTTTTTTTTGTTTTGTATTTTATTCAAGCATAACTAGTGGAGTTAAGTCTGAATAGTGGGTAACATTGTTTTAAAAACATTTATTATAGTTGAGGGTAAAAAGTGAAGATGTTAATGTACTGTATTTGTTTTATTCATTAACTGTAATTTTCTTTTATTCACAATTTTTTGATAAATGTCCCTATTTCAAATTGTATATTCCTGTTGGGAATTTTGGTTGTGTAAAAGTTGGCTGCAAGGTGGTGCGGGAACACGAAGCTGGTGTGGTGATCTGTTTTAAGTCTTCTTTGGCAAGGTGTCGTAGTGAGTGGGCGTATTTTATGATGGTGTGCGCGGGCAGCAGGAAAAAGGTCAAGATCGGTGTACGAAAGTAGGAGTGTGTAGCTTTTCTTCTTCCGTGATTTGTGAGAAGCAGGGAGTTTTTTTTATTAACTCCTATAGTAGACCGCCGCCCGGGCGTTTATACTTTTATTTAGCGTTGTAGTCGCCGCCCACGTGGTCATGTTACCAAGCATTGCACTTAAAGGCATACAAGTATTGTGTTAATAGGACGTGTAACATAGCACTACAATAAATAAGGAAAATATCAATTTTCAATATTTTTTGTTATTTTTTACGTTTATGTACTAGTAAATCAGGGTGGCCATAGAAATGTTGAAATCAAATTCCCTGACTTTTTCAGGTTTTCCCTGACCATGAAAAAAATTTTCCCTGACTATCAACATTTCGCAAAATTTACATGTGATATTTATTTGTAGAACATTTACGTACAAAAAATACAGGCTGACATTGTTTTAGTGTGAAATGAAATTGTAAAATATAACTTCGTACTACACGATCAACAAAAATATTAAACATTAGCTATGAAACATTTGAAAACTTTAACTTTTCGTACTTCCTTTGCATAAAAATTTACTTACACATAAGAACAGAAACAACATTATGCCTTTGCAAAAAAATTGCACTTCTTTATATGTTTTTTTCTACTAGACTATACCAAATCCTACATTCAGACAAAAATTAGCATTATGTTATGCACAAAATCTAGACACACAATATTCCTACACTTACCACTTTGAAAGAAGACACTGCAGAACATGTCTAGTTTGCCTTGATGTCTCTTCAGAATACAGAATCGTTTAAAACTGCTACATAGCTCAACTGCATCACTGCTAAATGCATTTTTGCTACAGAACACTTCAGTCTTGCACTGAACTGAGCTTGAAGATCACAAATAATTTGACAACCCAACAACAGACATGTTAGAATTGAATGTACCGTAAATATTAATAAAATTAGTACCTATTGTAAAATATACTTAAATCACAAAATTATCACTACAGTTGGCACATCAGTGGTCAAAGGATCGAATACTAGCAATGATATCAACAATTCATTGCCTTTTTAAAGCTTGTATTTCCTCTTCAAGAAGAGCAGTTTCTGTTCGTGTACTTTGCATAAGTAGTTGCTTTTTCCTCTCCAATTCTTGTATTTGTGTTGCCACTCTTTTCTTCTCACTCTTTGCTTTGTCTTCGGCATCCTGTTTTGTTTTTCTTCTTTCTGCAGCTTCTTGGTATCGAGATCTGGAGTTACGGGCAGCGTGCATCAAATTCTTTGTAATTGTTACCTTCTCAATACCACCAATATTAACAACAGAATCGTACACCGGTCTCTGTGCTACGAGAGATTCCTCAGCTTGATTTTCGACAATGCATTCTTTATTAACAGAAAATCCTCTTTCCAAGGAAGCATTTCCATGGGAAAGAATAAGAACTTTCTTCACAAATGCTGCAAGTTGTTCTGTTTTTTCATTTGATGCTGATAACAGTTTCATTCATAGGTCTTCCAAACGATTGTTTCCTCTTGAAAATTGCTTCATAGTTTCTTTGAAAGATAAATTTTTGCAAATAGATTTTTAACTGCCTTTGAATGCAGTCTGCTTCTAAACCAGTAATGTGGTTTTTCTGAACCAGTTGTTGGAGAGCAATTTCCAGCCGCTTTTCATGGATGTTTGTGCGCAGTGCAACATCAGGATCTAGACAAGAAATTCCTCTTGTAAAGGCATAGATAAGAGGAGACCTTTCTAAAATTTTCAGGCACATTTTCTGAAGACAAGTTCTACACTGTTGACGAAAGATAAGAATGTCAACCTCTTTGACTTCAATTTTTATTT
>PNEQ01010460.1:23919-38386 GCA_003012365.1 Medauroidea extradentata | reverse complement strand
ATAGTCATATTTTATAGTGTTTTATACTGGCCTATCATAGGGTCCCACAGACCCCTCACAATCAATATTGAAGTTAAAATGGATGGCAATATGTTACATATGACAATAAAGGCCCCTTCATTACAATCAATCATCATAATTTACCCAAACTACATTAATTTATATATATAAAAGTATCAATAAAATAGGACCGTCACAAGAGTATTAGGTAGCAATATTATTATTTTATTTATTTTTTTCCCCGAAATTCCCGCAAAACTAAGGAACAACTGAGCACTACCCAACACCTGTACTTTATTGGGGCCAAGTTTTGAGAGTGATGAAATGTTTACACTTGCTAATTTTGGTTCCAGGGAAGTTTTCAGGTCAAACATATTAAATATGATTGCAAAACGGTTCAAAGAAAAATTTAAGGCCACGGGTTCCTATTTATGTTACTTCAATAAATTTTATTTTTAAATCCTGAAAGGGAGCAGATATCACAAAACCGTTACATTGAAATGTTGAAAATCGTGTGCATTATGTAGCCAAATTTTTTCATAACATAAGTTGTGAATTTGGCTAGTTATTGACTTTAAGAAAATTTAATTAAGTATATAATTAATCAAAATATCAAACTATGCTTTGAAAATATTAGGCTACGTAGTACAAACAATGACCAACATTTCGCTGTAACGGTTCTGCGATGTCTGCTCCCTTTCAGTATTTAAAAAAATTAACTAGCGAAACCAGCATAAATAGGAACACGTGGCCTTAAGGGCGCGGTGTACCGCAATTATCATCATTATTTAATTTTTTATTTGTACAACATATTTTTTTTTCTTATTTTAGACACAAAATATTACTAAACTCGGCTCTTATGAAATATTTTGCATGTTTCCGTTTTAACGATCACACTAAAACCAACTGATATACCAAACTGAAAAAAATCACAGTGGATAAAGACATTGCAGGCTACAATGGCATGCTCATAAAATTAAAGAATTAAAATTACATGTATTTTTTTTAATTATTGCATTTTTTAAATTTTTATTTTCAGTTTCAGCATTTTTTAAAAATTCAAATAATTTTTATTCTTTAATTTTATGAGCATGTCATTGTTGCCTGCAGTGTCTTAATCCACTATGATTTTTTTTTTTCAATTTGGTATATCAGTTGGTTTTAGTATGGTCGTTAAAACGGAAACATGCAAAATATGACTTAAACAAGCCGTTACGCGAAAACTATAAGAGATAAAAAAATTTCATAAGAGCCAAATTTAGTTACATTTTGTGCTTAAAATAAGAAAAAAAAATATCCAGTATCAATAAAATAATTTAAAAAAATGGCGATGAAAATTGCGGTAGACCGCGCCCATAAGAGTGAGTGGACCTGGCGCGTGAGACGTGCTGTACCGTGGTACGGAAATAATTTGTCCTTGTGTAACTATTAAAAATGTTTCCAATGCGTTTATCTACAAAAAGAAGACACTTCAAACTGTGTCCCTATGATTTTAAAAATTCCGTCCACTATATGAAAAAAATTGTTTCCAAGTTCAAAAGTGCTAAAAATTACTTTTACGTTGCTGTAGCTGAGAAAATATTACCCGTTATCGGAAAACTAAATCATAGAAACTTGCATTGGACTTTACCACATACTTCCCACAAATAAAATAATAGGGTCATCGCTTGAAGTCTCATTGAGAAGTTTCTACTAAAACACTGCGCGCTAGTTTAGTCCTCCGCGCCTAGAGGCGATGAGCTGCTTGACGGACGTGTTATATTCGATTTATAGCAATCCCCGTTTCCGTGCCTTGAACGTAAAATTAAGCTGGCGTCCATTAACTCTTAAGCAGTGCTCACTTTATCGTAAACAGGAAGAAAAGTAGCACTGGGCTGTGAAACTGTGTTCATGTCTCGAAAGTTGCCTCACCTCGCGAGGCGGGGTTACGTGGACTCATTCGTGGGGACCGAAGTTCGGTGCCCGGCTCCGGACATCCTGATTTCAGTTTTGTATGGCGAATTACGGGTTGGTTTCTTTAAAGGCCATGGGCGATTCCTCGCCTACCCTCTGTTATGACCTCGATGTCGACGTGACGTTAAGCCCGTTTACCTTACAAGTTATTCGGACAAGAATTTTTTTTTGTTTAAGGGGGAGTGTTAGACAATTTATTTATATTTTCAGCTTTCAAGCTGTAACATTTATTCAAAATTTTCTCTTCGACAAAGCATAGGTCTTGGTAAACTGCTTGACATAAATCATAATGGAATCTTTCATAAATCTGTCATGCAGAATAACTACAAGATAGTTCTTAAAAACTAACCTATAATTCTCTTTCTATGATTCTGCATGAAAAGTTAACGAATGATTGCATTATTGTTTATGTCAAGCAGTTTACCAAGACTATACCCTATGCTTTGTCAAAGAGAAAATTTTGATAATACAATTTAAATAAATGTTATGGCTTAAAAACTGGAAGAAAAAAAAAACTGTTTTAACATTCTCCTTTAATGCATGGCTCATGCGCCAGGTCCTACGATATCTTAAACGTACTTTCTGAACAACTGTTGACTGCAGATCATCCGGCATTTAAAACATAGTCTGAATAAAATAACGTTAAAAAAAAAAAAACTGTAATAAAATAATCCGGAATCCACAAAAAAAAAGTTCAACTAGTTGAGAACCGTTACGAAAAATGAAATGCCGCGACAATCTTGTTCAAGAAGGCGTGCTGCGAATTTCTCTTTTTTCAGCGTTTTTCAATTGCACGCCCCAATAAAATCTTACCAAGGCCAATTTGAACGGGATATTTTCCTGCGACAGCCGCAGTGTTCTGCCAGGGTTAAATTTCCAAGAGGGGTAAAAAACCCAGTTGGCCGGGAGAGAGCACAGTGCGAAATTACTCCTACGTAGCGAACACAGGAACTGTCTGATCAAGCGCCCCGTGCAAAGAGTGGCGCTAGATCGACGATCAAAAGAACCTGCCGACAAAAACAAAACCGTGGCGAATCCACTCGCCCAGGTTTCAACGAGAACGACTCGTCAACACTGGGACGTACTTTTTCACACAGCCACTTCCGCCAACCTAAACGACGCCATGCGACAACGGTATCATGCACTGTCCTCTTTTCTATACCGTTGAAATTGCGACGATGAATTTTTTTTTTTATTCAGCCTCCCTCCCTACCTGCGCTTGAAATGTACTGTAACGAGTTGCGATATTTTTTTTTTTTACGAAACCATTAAACCTCCTACATTTTACATATACGAAGGAAAAAAACACACACATATGAACACACTTCAAAATATCTCGCTATACGTTTAAAGATTCAGTACTCTCAGCGGACTCCTGAAAAATTATTAAAACCCGCTTTTTCAGAATACCCAGGGGCGTCACTATGGGCAGGGGGAGCAGGCAATTGTCTCTCCCTGAATTTAGAATGAAAAGGTACATAAGTAGGTAATTGGGCTTTAAGTCTCGTCGACAGTGAGGTCGTTAGAGACGGCCACACAACTTGGTACAATGACAGGAGCTGGGAGAGGACCATGGCCTTTGTTAAGGTACCATCCCAACCACTCGCCTGCAGCTATTTTGGGAAATCATAGAAAACCGAAATCAGGATGGCAGGAGACGTGGATCGAACCTCGTCCTCCAGAATGCGAGTCCAGCGTGTTACCACTGCGCCACCTCGCTCGGTTTAGAATGAAAAGTATACAAATTTTATTTTAGTATAAAAACTTTGTTATCAAAGCAATACGTAAGAACTTAAAACTGAACTTTTATTATAAAGGGGCCTCTCTACCTTCGCTTTAAATGCGTTGCAGCGAGTTAACGCCTATTCTTTTTTTGACCAAACTATTTAACGCACATTATATCTGTATATCTGCGAAAAGAACACACATTTCAAACTATGTCGCTATAGTTTTAAAAATTCGGCACGTTTATTAGAAACATCATTTTCGGGCCCGTAAAAATGGCCACAAGTGGGTTTTCCAGACGGACGTATCTGGAAAAATAACTACCGGATTCGAAAAACACAACTATAGAAACAAGCGTTAGACTTCGAACTATGCTATCCACAAATAAAATAATGTGGTCACCGCATAAATTCCCATAGGAAAGATGATAATAGCAAAGCACTGCATGCCAGCTGAGTAGCTTGCGCGGAGAGGCGATATTGTATTACATACGTGGTTTAGCGGCAGCCTTACCGCTTCTGCCTCACACACACAAACGTAGTCTATCTAACATGAAAATTCCCAACAGCATTTTCCCAAATACAAGACTATTTCCGCCAAATAAATCGTCGTCATCCCCTTGTTTCCCCAAGAAAAATCTGAATTGACGCTCCTGAAATTACCGTTTGTGGAAAAATACCCAAAGTACCTGATGACGAAGATAGGTGAACATGTGCTGGACTACACCATAATTTCCACAAATACATTAATATAGTCATCATTTAAGTTCCATAGGAACGTCTATACACGTCGCTCAAGTGGTTTACGACAAAATTTTATGTGCGACCTAAGAATGTGCTAAATTATGTAATTCAAACATTTCCTACAAATAACAATTCACTGCTTGTAAAATTGCACATCAAGGAATCCAATAAATGAACCAACCACGTATTCCAACATTAAAATAAGGAAGTGACTCATGACTCGTTTTCCCATGTAGTTTGCTATGGGGAAAATTTGTCAAACATGACGAAATTTATTTAGTTCGTATCAAATAAATTGTTTTTTTATGGGGAAATATTTTATTATTGGAACAAATATGTTATATTTTCCCGTTAATTTTAGATTTGTTAAGTACAACAGTATATTTACTTGGCTCTACGCGAGTTTGTTTGGAATAACACACAACACATCTTCATATAACGTACTTTACAACTAAAAGCTGGACCTTATCAATCACGGCCAGAACTGAAAAAAAGTGACGGTATGATATAGTGACTCCAAGTAATTCAAGTTTACCTTTTATTATCGCTATCGAATTTATAATGGTTTTGCAACAGTCTGCGACATCAAATAAAAAAAACATCTACAACGTAGCTACCATGCTAATTGTCGCAGCTCTTCAGTAGTAACTTTGAACCAAGACATCCACAAAAATATAAGGTGTGCATATTGCCAAGCAAACACTTGGAAATGAGACAAAAAATAATTGGTTTTCAGGAGTCAGCGTGAAAATATACAATTGTAAACATGTACGTGAATTTTCCTGACAAGAAAAATACATCGACAATTTCCCAAGTCACACCTCGTCTTACAAAAGAAATAGCATCAAATATTTTCTGGAGACTCGGAAAGGAACAGGAATGTAAATGTAAAGTACAGATGTTCGTGCGTTGGAATGTGTGCATTGCCATGCGCGACATGAGTAATTATCTTTTTTTTATGAACAAAACATGGAAATGTGCGTATCTTTAAGTACACCATATTTACATTCATTATGGTAATGACACTAAACATGGAGATCTCAGTCTTCGAATGGCAAAACTTAATTTCCACCCGGTACTTATTTTTTTACTGTTCCCCGAAGGCTGTTTCTGCATGACTAACTTCGGGCGAAACCGCCTTTGGCGGAACGTGGTTTAAAAAACTAGTCACTATTAAACAACAGAGGGCATACACACGCACACTAATTACCGCAACTTGCGAAACACGACCAGCAGAGCTTGCACCACCAAGCCTTGTCTCTCACAACTCCGCCAGAGTGATTCATTACGACGTCAAGTTCCCTAACAAAGTAGCCGAGACGCACTAACAGTTCAGAAGCAATCATTCTTGCATACCCACACAGCTGACGGCCATTTGTTTTGAACATTTTTTAAATATAAAAATGAGCATCAAAGATGTACTAAATGAAAATGTATGCACGAAAAACGTTTATACTAAGCGGAAAGGGGATATAAAAGAACTCTAGAGCTAATAATGTAACGGGTGGAATTATATTACCGGGTAAACTCGATTTTTTTAATGGTAGGTTTTGGGCAATGGTGATAAATATCAAGGGCAAACTTTTCATTCGAGTGTCTAAATCTTTCTCTTATGTTCTTTTGTCATTATAGGACTCTTATAGAAATTTTAGGTAAGGATTTCCTTCTTCATAGGTACCAATGAGTTACACCACTGGTCCAAATTCCAACAAACAAAACTGCCTTAAATGCGCGCGAAGCAATCTTGGGATAGGAATATAAAAAGCAGGTGAGTAGGTAGCATAATGTAGGTTGGCTAAGCAGTAAGAGATGTTCGAAGCAGGTTCACGCTATGATGCAAACAAAAGAGTCACAAAGAGTTTCGTCACTTCGACCTGGTGTTGTAAAAATACGTCCTGAGAGAAGGACAAAGAAGCATCCTTGGCGGGAGAACATCTCGGGACGGGTACAGTTGCTGGACGCGCGCCAATGAGAGGCTGGCTGGGGTGCTTGAGGTCAAGGCCTCGATTATATGTGGGAGGCGCCCGCAATTACGTCAATTTGCAAGTCTCCCGAGTTGGTTTGGGCGGTTCATAAACAACAACATGACGCCCTAATCGACGTCATTTCTTTACAAGAGAATTGAATTTTTAACGGCGTGGGACGACATCCCAATGAACAGGAGCAACTTTAATTACACTATTACCATTTACGCTACCTGTAGGATTAATGGTACCGAACTTGAGAACGTATGAACGTCCACATGAATGTGTATAAAAAAAGGATTATAATTTTGTTACTTAGGAGTTGTTACTGGTAAATTATATATATATATATATATATATATATATATATATATATATATATATATATATGCGTGCGGGCGGGTGTGTGGCACACGCACACATAGCTGGGAGTCGAACCTGGGTCTTCTCGGACGCAAGTCCAATGGGTTATTGTCGCGCCTCCGTGTTCAAAAGTAAAGTAAATAATGAAAATTAACAGCGTGCATGTAGGCCTACATAATATTTAAATTTCTGTATTTTTTTATTTTTTATTTCACGGTCTACCCTATTAACCATGTCGATAAATTAAACGGTTTTTGATTACTGAGACTGCAAACTATATTAACTGGCAATTCGCGTGAAATCACTTGCGCAAATTATACATACAGATAAGTCTGTTTAATATGCTAGTCGTAGCCTCGACGCGTGCGGGTTTAATGATTGAATTCACAGCAGTTCAGGGCATCAGTTCGTTAACTACCTACCGCAGGTAACTGCCAGAAGTCAACACACATGTTGCATTTCAAAATAGGCAAATGTTTTACAATATATCGAATAATTATACACACAGACATTAAAATAAGTCTTTCTTTACGCATTAGTCTACGTGCGTATATACACACAAACGCTCGCAAAAATACAAATTTAGTTACGACAAAGAGATTTTTGTTTAAATATGAACCACCGCGAAAATGTTTTCACACAATGAAAATTTTTGTTTTAGGTACACAGTAATGATTCCAAAAAACTGTATGGTTACTAATACAGCATAGCAGTAATTTTTACATTAAAATTACTTTATGTTGTCATAGAAACTTAATAATAAAATAAAATGTTTGCCTAAAATTTTTTTTAAAGAAATAAATAGTAATGGCAAAGAATTGGTTTCTTAAGGGGGAGTGTTAGACAATTTTTTGTATTTTCAGTTTTGAGCCATAACATTTATTCAAATTGTATTATCAACTATTTCTTATCGACAAAGCATAGGAAATATTCTTAGTAAACTCCTTGGCACAAATAATAACAGAATCATTCATTATTTGTCATGCAGAATAATTGCAAGAGGATTCTTAAAAGTTTACCTAGCATTCTCTTGCAATGATTCTGCATCACAAATTAATGAAAGTTTCCATTGTTATTTAGGCCAAGCAGTTTACCCAGAATATATCCTATGCTTTGTCGGAGATAAATTTTTGATAATACAATCTGAATAAATGTTATGGCTCAAAAACTGAAAATAGAATAAAATTGTCGTCCAACCCCCACCCCCCTTAAGTTTACTTTGCTATAAAGCAAGATTTCTTCGCCGCAAACTGCTTCTAAGAAAGTTTGCCTTCAATGTAAAGAAAACTTTTTTTCTGTGAACACAACATAGCCCATCCGCATGTCACGTGCGAATAATGTGTTTTAAAATCAGTCAGAAATGTTGATCGTCAATCAAGGACATTATGTAATATTTAGTTTCCTGAACAGTTTACGTAATGAACGGCTGGGGAATCAAAGGTTTGTGACCATCAGATATTTATTATACCATCAACTATTATTTCAGATCTTCACGTAGCAACGCTTCCTGCACGAGAGCATCCTAGAGACGTGGAAGAAAATGCGAACATTTCCAACTTTTTAGAGCGAAGAAGTCCTAAGGTGTGTGCGCGGCGGTGCGTAAGAGAAGCGCGATTCTCCGTGATATAAGAATGCGTGCTAGATAAAAAAAATATTGATATCTACACGTTTTTGAAAGTCTATCTGGAAAAACTACAAAACAAACTTCGATACTGATAGCTGCTAGCTTGATAAGCAAACATTTACCCAGAACGATGCATTTGTTGGGTCCTCGCTCTCTAGTTTAGCAGTGGTTTCGAAAATATTTTTGTAACGCAAATTAATACATATATCAAAAATTCCTTTGGCAGTTTTAACACGTATATATCAACGTTTGTATACGAATTTTTCTTTTGCAATACACCGAACTGATTTTTAGATTTTTGCCCCCGAAATAGTACACATTTGGTTGTGGAAATAAGCCAAAATGAAGCAAAATGATTTTTGCTCGCAAACGGTACATTATTTTAAAAAACGCTCTGGAAAAATTGTGTATCGTATGACTGTACACTGTCTCAAATTTTTTCATAGCATTTGGTTAAAAAATATTTGAGTTATTTGCAATTGTTTGAAATAAACGAGAGATCATGGCCTTAGGCGTGATGTGTTACGCCGCAATTAAATGTACGAGATTTCGGCGTCAGTGACAGATCATCAGTAATACATCACTCGAAAAAAATTATCGCTAAGAAAGTTTTTATTTTAATAGGCATCGAGAAACCTGCAGTTTTAAACCGATGCTTCTAGCGCCGACTTATGCACCACGCCATCGCAAAGTGTGCCGGCTTTCGGCGCCGCGACGCCTGGCAGCCGAGCCAAGTTGGAGAACGAAGCACGGAGATTTGCCAAGCAAACAGCAGCCAGAAATATTGCTTCGAAACAGGCGAGGCACTCAGTCGCAACCCTGCGAGCAAGCAAGTTGTCAACAGAGCAGTAAAGATATACGACTGTAGGGAAACATTAACTGTAAGGAACGTTCGTGCAGAGAAGAAAGGAATACGCTGGCTTTCGAGTCGTTACTTCAAACCCTTACACCGCAAACAATTCTTCGCCTGTAAAATCAGTATTTGCGTACATACTCGTATTTCCGTAAATAATAGTTCTGGGAATATATTTTTCCTAGGAGGGTTAAACCACTATTATTTAAAGACGCCTGTTTGAATGTAGTCGTATGGTTTGTCATTAAACAGAATAAAAGTGAAAATGGTCGAAAAAGAAAAATTTTTGAGCCGCGGCACTCGCGCGTTAGAGTGAGTGAGAGAGAGGTTCTGGTCAGCGCTTAGTAGCGAGGTTTTTAGCGCTGGTGAGGGGTGACATGAGGTGAGAATGGAGCAGCGCCGGAATGAAAGGGCGGGGGAACGAGAGATCCCCGAGAAAACCCGCCGACTAACGACATCGTCCGGCACGATTCCTACATGCGAAAATCCGAGGACCGACCCCGCCGGGCCCACACGTTAGAGGCTAAGAAATGAAAATGACGGAGAAATAAGGGCGACATTGAAACGCGCATCAAATGTCGCATCGCCTCAACGAGCCAAGCTCTGAACTAGCGTGCAAGCTTCCCGCCGAACCGTTTTTACTATGGGACTTTAAGCGGTGTCCATACAATTTTATTGGTGGAATGTTTGCAGCCAAGTTCAGTGCAGGTCGCAATCTGAGTTTCACATACATCCGGTTAGTGCATTTTGAAGTACGGCAGTCTGAAAAGGCAGTTGTTAGCCAAGTTGGAGGGCTTGGAAACACTATTTTTAATGAGCGTGACGTCTTAACAATGAGGTTCCGACCTTGTCCGAAGTTTATTTTCTTTTCGTACGTTCGCACAATGGGCACCCGAGGAATATTTTTAGTAGAAAAAACCTGTTTATGAACACACTGCAACGCATTTGAAGCGTGAGGTAGGCGGCCGCCTTAAGGGCGTTCTAGTAGGGGAGGGGGATCATAATTCTATATTTAAATGAAACAGTATCAGTTTTGTAGACGTTACTTCGGAGTACATTTTCCTCTCATATTTTTTTTTTTTTTTGCTCAGCCAGTTTTCCCATAAAGGCTTTCAAAGTCAAAATTTGCGTGTTTTAGTTCACACACCACCTCGAAAAGCAAGCAACACAATGGAACGAAAAAAATTACAATACAAGTAAATATCACGGGTTGGGGCTTTAAGTATATAACAATCCAATACAAAATATTTTTGGATTTTAAAAAAATTTCCTACAAGTAACAAAAAATTTTCAAATTTCAGAACTGTTTTAAAAATACAAAACATAGTTAGAATGAGTTTTTATATACGTAAAGCCCTAGCCAGTGACGTGTACTTTTACTGTGAATTATTTCGTTTCGTTATGTTAATTAGTATTCGGGGGGGGGGGGAACTAAAAACATGCAAATTTTGACTTTTAAATACCATTATGGGAAAACTGGTTGAGCTAATTTATTGTAAGAGGAAAATGTACTCCGAAGTAATGTCTACAAAGCTAACACGGTTTTATGCAAACATAAAATGATGATTTTCCCCATATGAACATTCTTAAGGTAAATATATACGAAAGTACATTCCGGCGTTTGCAGTTCAATCCTCTGTGCTCCGACGCGTACAGTAATATCATACTGTGCTGCAGATCTAATTTGCATGTCATTGGACTACTACCTGGAACTAGGCATTCGTGCACGGATTCTGTCGGCTATCAGATGCATGTTACAGTACTTACAACATATGGTCACCAGAGAAACTGGGGCTTCAAATACACACTACCCATCTCAGGACCAGGTGCCCCGCGCAAGTCGTCATCTTTAGTTGTAAAATTCAGTCAAACCCGGTATATAGCCTACCAATAGATAAAGAACTGGTTGCGTGTATAGGCAGTTCGGGATGAAGTGAGCACTCAAAAAAGCCCTGCTAAAGTTCTATTTTCAGCCTATTCGTATCTTTCCGCGCGTAACCGCTAACAACGGGGAATATCTAACCTCTTTGGATACATCACTTGATGTTTGAGCGTGAAATATAAATTGTACGGTCAGTAGAACTCTGTATAGTTATATAAAAAAGTTATATTAACTATAAAAAATACAATTATGTTTATTTCGGTTGCTTTTGTTCCAGCATTGTTATATTTAAATAGGAAAAATCATGGAACTATATTGCGTACATCGCTGCCAACCATACAAACAGTAAAGTAACTATAGTTGCTGATGTATTACATGAAGTAACGGCTAGTGATATTTTTCAACGGTTAAATTGTTAGTGCTCACTTTATCCCGAACGGCCTATAGTAGAGTCACGTACTGATGAGCTGCAAACTGTGATTGATATTCACTCCATCTATCAGGATACAGCATAAAACACTGTGCACTTAACGTTACGCCCGGCAACCATGGTATGGCAAATTTTCAAGTATAATAATTTATTTTTAAAAAAATAATGAGTATCTCTGAATGTAAGTCAGTACTTTGGCATCGGCAACAAGAGTGTAAAAGGTTTAATACAAATTTTTTCACGATATTTTATCCTTTTCGTGTTAATCTGAACCACTTTTAAATTATGGATTAACGTTATCTACCTCTAGAAATGAACACGGCATTTTTCGCATTTATCATTTTCGTTTTCAGAAGTGGATTCTGTAATGTGTGTTCTGCTTCCTGTTCCGGGAAATGATGCTGTACAACTTCGTAGTTCCCAAGGAGTTTATCTGATGCTGGGAAATAATACGGCATATTATGTAACGCACGTTTCTGTAGGCTAATGTATTAGGTATTTTAGTTAGTAACTTTCGCCACCCAAGTGCTACTTACCACTGGTTACTTCTGGTTAACTTGTGGCAACAACACAATGACCACAAAAAAAAAAGACCTCTCCAGTGTACACACAGGCAGGGTTACGATATTGGTAATAAGAATTTCGACAAAGACGCAAGACTTCACCAATCGTTACTCAACCTCTTTAACAATGCACCAATTAATTTATCTGTGTCAATACAAGAAATAAATTGTGTAGGAAACGACAAAAACAAAGTATACTGCATTGACTTGAATGGAGAACCGGATTTCAATAACCCTTTCGAGACCTACACCTGTTGGACAATGAAATTCACAATAACACACACAGTTCAGGGAAAGTCAGTGTTGCCTAGTGTTTTTACGATCTTCGAGACGCCACTGACACACTAAAGTCAGGCGTAACAATTGGCAATCACAGAGACCGTGTTCCCAAAGAGTGTGGCGAACAGTTCGTGATACCAAAGAGTCATTACTTCGTGACAACGAACAGCGTAAAAATCGCTCCAGAATGCACTGGCTGCTTGGGCCGTAAAGACGCCAACAATGCCAAGTGGCAACACAGTTTACCAACAAGTGAAACTTCAGTGCCACCTACTAATTTTTTCCTTCCTAACCCGCGTAGACGCGAAACAAAAAATTCGGGTTGGGCGGATTTACGATTCCCACAGCGATTTCTGCGACCTAGTTATACGGCCGGCTGCAAGCGGGTACCAGGCGATGTTGACTATTATAATTCCCTAGGCGATACAAAACAAACTCAGAGTAAGGAACGCTTTACCTCACCACGCATTTTCAATAATTGTATATAACTTTCGATCACTTTGACGCAAACTCATAAAATTATAACAATTTACGCAGCCTTGTAATTAGAGAGAAAGAACATAACTACTTGAAGTGTGAGGACATTCGAATACAAACAAGAACTAGGTGGTTTTCAAAATAAGAAGTAAATCAAATAGCTAATACGCTACTTTATTCCTAGGTAACACTCCCGCGTAATTATACGAACGGATTTGTAGGGCTAGGATACTACTGTTTTGTATTTCAAATAAGTCTTGTACCGCGAGTTCGAGAAGTTCCAAATTGGGCGCGACTGTAAAATATTTAACAAAAATTTAAATTCCTAGAAAAAATATTACAAGCCGTTTAAATTCCAACTTCAAGTTAGTCATAGTTAAAATGTAAGTCTGTCAAGCTGATGCCACTAGTTCAAATGTGTAATAAATAAGCCGAAAATATGCACTTCTTCGAGTGACGGTGGGTATGCACTTCTAATTCTGGTCAATTATCAATCATGCATAATTCCAACAACACAGGAAGCCAAATCAATACATTCATGTGCAAATATTGATTTCTACTAATTACTATATATTCGTCCTCTCAAGCTGGTATACTAACTAGGGGACGGACGACGGAGGTTCATAGAGAAACCAAACCCAAAACCTTACGAGTGCGTGGTAGTTAAATAAACACCGAGTTCTGCAATTGAGATATAGGGTAAACCTACCCTACTTCGTGATACTAAGACTTCGAACTTCAGTAACAGAAACATGTTTAACATTTTAATTATGATATTATATTTGATACAGTGGTCACTTATTGCCGAAACTGTACATACCTGCTCTCTGTTGGCGACCTAGTGAACTCGGTGTACAGAGCCTTCCCAATGTTGTGAAGCCCTCAACGTGGTTTATCACGATATTATGTTATATCACGATATATGGTCAGTTTACCTTACACTTTTTTCGAAGCCAATGTGGATAAAATACTCAATGACAATCCTAGATAATGGTATTTGCGAACTTTATGAGTAAATATTTATCCAGAATTACTAATTCGTTACGCTTGATCTCTTGCGCCGCAGTTAAATGCACGAGGTTCCGGCGTCCGAGATAGTTTCTCAGTAGTTCGTAACACTGGAAACAATTTTGTTTAAAACGTTGGCTAAAACTATTGTCTAGGATTGCTATTGTTTAATTTTCGCAAATTTGCTTTAAGGAATCACCAGCATGATGCTAATCACTAGCCACAAGATTACGCGAGCCAGTATGCTAAAGATTAAAAAAACACCATACAAGTAATACCAACAAACGTTAAGTGGGGCAACATTAACATGAACTCGCATCCGACAGAACGCTAGCTCGATTTCCCAGCTCAGACCATCCTGAATTCGGTTTCTCGAAACTACTCCACACTAAAGATAATGTGCTGTCTTAAGGGCGTTCAAGTGGGGAAAAATTCATAATTTTATATTTGTATAAAATAGTGTTAGTTTTGTAGACATTACTTAAGAGTACATTAACATCTAACGGAAAAAAATTAGCTCATCTAGTTTTCCCGTAATGTCACTTCAAAGTCAAAATTTGCATATTTTTACTTCATACAAAACTTGAAAACCAGTAAATATAA
>PNEQ01010460.1:0-23819 GCA_003012365.1 Medauroidea extradentata | reverse complement strand
GCGTAGTTTTGATATGATTTTTTTCATTTCATTATGTTAACTGGTTTTCAAGTTTTGTATGAAGAAAAAATACGCAAATTTTGACTTTGAAGTGCCATTACGGGAAAACTAGATGAGCTAATTTTTTTCCGTTAGAGGTATATGTACTCTCAAGTAATGTGTACAAAACTAACACTATTTCATACAAATATAAAATTATGTTTTTTCCCCACTTGAACAACCTTAACGTATAGGCCATAGCCGACTCCTCTCTAGCTCTTGTCATTGTACTAAATTGCGTGTCACCGCCTATAACGACTTTGCTGTCGACAAGACGTAAAGCCCGCTTACCTTGACTTACCATTTTGACTGAGACATTGTTCTCTCTGGCGCAAATAGGTGACGGTAGAAGATAAGCTCTTTCTCGGCCCAACGACACCCGTGGCTGAAAGACTTGGTCCGGCAACACTGGAGGCTAAGAGGATGGCGCCTTGCGCGGGAGGTAAAAAACACAGCAGCACGATCTCTTCCTGCTTCTTCGCGCCTTTCTTCTCGACGGTGTGGCGGCGGCAGGTGCCAACGAGCGAGGACCCGCCTGCAACGCTAATGGCGCTGGACGGCTTCCGGCAGCCTCCGCCGATCAGTCAGAGCTTCGAACTGTGGGCCGGCGGGATTACTGGTTACGCCGGGCAAATTATCTCCCTCGAGGCCAGCAGGTGGTCGCATCTCCGGGCCGTACCGTTCCCAGCATCCCTGCCCTGAAGGAGGCTACTATACCTCTTCACAAGATCGCGTGTCGTTAACCCCGGGGTAACGAGCTCAAAATACTCGGCAACCGCAAACTGCGGGAACGTTTCGTTCTGGGAGCCGCCTACCTGCGCGTTAGACGATCAAAAGCAGTTGAGCTGTAGGCTAAGGGCGACCTCGAATAGCGCATCAATAGTCGCATCGCCACAACGAGCCAAGCGTGCAATATTCCCGCCGATCCATTTATACTTTGGTTCTTTAAGCGGTGACCTGTTTCAAAACACATTATTAACTTGTAGAAAACTTCTTTCAATCCACAACTAGCTAAACTTATGATTAACTGCCTTTGAAAATTTATGCTACATGGTAAAATAAATTTTAACACTTTAGTGTGACGGTCTTGCTTTATGTAAGGATTTAAGAAATAATATCCACAATACAGTGTAAATATGTACTCGTGGCCTTAATACAAGCCTAGAAAGAAGACTAATATATCAAATAAATTAAGCTTAGCACTTCCGCATTTCTAATGTACGCAGACAGATAAGACAGACTTAATTCTGCATCATATTTTATTATGCTGATTGCGTGTTTCTCTACTTTACATCGTACATCGTGACTAGCAAGATTACTTGATCACAAAATAATTAAATTTCAATTCCTCGTCACGCTGGTTTTCACTTCCGCAATAGTAAAACAACTGTAGCGAAATTTAATAAAAAAAATTTTTTTTGCGTCGATGTATTGATTATATCGCAGTGACAAAATATTTTAAAATCTAAAACATTGAAAACATGCCCTTAAATAAACAAAACACATTTGAATTATATATATATTTTTTTTTTTTTAATTTATCGAGAAAGTACTTATCTTTTTTGCGTTTGCGAAGTAGGTTGGTATTTTTCTGGCTACGTCAGTTTGGAAAAGCCATGTTTAGCTATTTGTGGGGTTCTAAATAATGTTTATAACCGACGTGCGGTATAGTTAAAATCATAGAAGCGTAGTTCGAAGCGTGAGTTCTTTAGAAAGATAAACATATTGGGAACACGTTAGCATTATCAAGTAAAAAAAACGCGTGATACACTAATCGTTCACGACCCAGACGAGGACGCCAACACGCGCGATAAAGGCTCTAAAGCGTTTAAGCTGTAAGGGCGACATTAAAGCGCACATCAAATGCCGCTTCGCCAGCAGCCAAGCGCTGCAAGATTCCCGCTGATCCAATTATAACATGGGACTTCTGTGAACATATAATTTTATTGGTGGATAGTCTGTAACAAAGTTAAGTGCACGTATTTAGCCGAGTTTGGCATACATCCTAGTAGTACTTTTTCAAGATAGGCAGTCTGAACAGGCAGTTTTTAGCTATGTTGTAGGGCTTTTTTTTTTAATGAGAATGATGTCTTAACAATGAGGTTACTACTTTGTCCGAAGTGTGTTTTTCGTACGTTGGTACAATGGGTACATGAGGAATAGTTCGTTTAAAAAAACTGTTCGAACACACTGCAACCAATTTTAAGCGCGTAATAGGCGGTGCACTTAATAACATAAATATTTCTACGAAGCCATATGTTACAATTATTTAAAATCCCAGTATAATGCCACGGACATTCCAATGTCTGGCAAGGACGTACAAAAACTTGTTGGGGAAACTGCCTGAAGGCATTTCCACGGGCGCGCCATCAGTTTTCGTAACCGTCCGGGCGCGTTTATATAGAAAGTCTGAAAGATCGTTCGACAGCTCCGGTTCATAAAAACGGTTTCACAACCGGGCTTCGGTAACGACCAAGCGGCAGCAGGAATCAGCAAATTAATGCAGTCTTGGGATTACGACACTATTTTTCTCAGACGACGGGCTTAATTACTAAAATGAACGCGCAATTAAATGTATTATAAGACTACACGTCGGCTGCGCAAATGGGCACGTAATAATATGGAAACGCTGGAAAAGGAAACGGGTATTCGATCACGGTCGAGGGAATAATATATGTAGGGAGTGGGTGAAAGTTAGGCGGGCGGGCTTATGTCGCGAGCGGGCGCCGGAGGGCGGCATAGCTACAGCTGAACACGTCCGCGGCGCGATTAATGGCAGAGCTAGTTGCGTCAGCAGGCCGTCAACACACTGGCGCAGTTACGTCACTGCGCCGTCCGTCTTCGTGTGTTCCGTTCCGCCCGCGACACCGCCGCATACCGTTACTTCCTTCAACCCCCGTCAGACGCAGTGCGTTCGAGATCCTGCAGCCCGGCTCTCGCAGTCATCGCTATTTTCGTAAATAACGGATTCCTCGCTCGAAGCACATTTACCATTTCTCGCATAGCCTTGCTTAGACACTACGTCATCTTCGCAACTAACACCGCACACAGACGTTAATTATCAATATTTTCTTGAATCAGCGGTGGGTTTAGTAACATATGGGGGGGGGGGGGTTGTGAGATTTTTTTTATCGATTGTAAAACATACCAGCCATCTCAAAGTGTGGTTGTTTACTGTTACAGAACATTAAAAACAATATACACACAAGTAGGGCACATTAAATGTACTCGGATAATCACAGGATAAAACTCAGGTTTCCTTGAAGCGACTGGACATACTTTGGCTAAATAACGTTCAAAACGATTTAGGGAGGGGGGGAAGCATCAGCCCAGAAGCCCCCCCCCCCCCATAATACGCCCTGACTTGAATACTTGTATACGACTAAAATCATATATAGTCTGAACATACATATGTTCAATTATAATCTGAATATCCATGTTCAATTATAATCTGAATATCCATGTTCAATTATAATCTGAATATTCATATGTTCAATTATAATCTGAATATCCATATGTTCAATTATAATCTGAATATCCATAGGTTCATTGTCACTGATGACTTACTGCTTTAGTATTTATTAAAGGATTATTAATTATATCTAGACTATTAACGCGTTCTGGCACATGAGCTGTGCTGTAGCGTGCCACTAAAAATGTTTATCAATTAAAATAGACACGCTTTAAACGATGTCTCTATCGTTTCGAAAATACCATCCGTTTATTAAAAAGATGATCGTCAGCTCATCAAAAGCGGCAAAAAGGTTTTCTGACATCGCTGTACCGGGGAAAATACAAGCCGTAATAGTAAACTATAGAGACCTGCAGTGGACTTCCAATACACACTTTCCACTAATAATAGGGTCACAGCTTCAAGAAGAACACTATCTAGGAAAACACTGCACGCTAGTTAGGTACTCCGCACTTACCGGCGAAACTGTGTGTAACGCACGTACCGGAGTTAACCTATCGCATTCCTTGTTTTCGTACCTAAAAAAAAAGTCCAAGTAACTCTTAAAACTTGCCATTATCTCTCACGTTAGCAAGTACCGGTATTTGCGACACCGTGCTGGATAGCAATCGATATCCGAAGTACCGCGCGGCGGCCGCACTACATCAATCACGTGGGCACCGACAGCAGCAACTGTTTCGTAACCACCTCGGAGCAGTACATACATTACACAGGCTGGCATAGGGCGCCACAGGCCGGCCTGCCGCCACAACAATGGGAGAATGACGTCATCGCTCGCAGCTCGCGGGACAATGCTGACGGGGCGGGGCGTGCGCGCCTTCATTACCAAATACTGATAACAATGGAGGATGTCGGCGAGCGTGTGTGCGCGCTGTCTTGTGGGTGGGACAAGCCTCGGTCCTGTTACGTTAACGGCCGGCTGAGTGACGAGACTCTTCAACACCGACTGCGACGTTGGTCCTCAGATACATGTAACATAACACGCCAACTCTGACCAATGCCGCGGTCACGCTAGAGACAACGCTAGAGACATAACTACTTCAGTAAAACATGTTCGGCTTTATGGAGCGGCTGCACGACCGAGCGAGTTTAAAGTAAACTAGATTCATATGTAGTTTCGAGCAACATATCTTCTCATACTGCCCTCCTATTGGCTACTTCTAATAACGAGTAGTGTATATGACTACCTTTTGGTAAGTCACTTTGAAATATTGTTAAATAATCTTTTAGTTTCAAAGTGTTTATGTTTTACTACACGCGCAGCAGCATTGCACTTTGATACAATATAATAATTAAATACTCACGATGTTGAGGGCAGATGTGATAAATATGGTACATTTCATGTTCCAAGTTTGTTGAGGTAGAAAGTCCACTGGGTTTATTCGGTTCAGGAGTGTAACCTCGCAAACATGCTTAACTTTAAACGCAATCAAACATGGCTGCCGATTGTGTTCAACTGAACATGTTTCAGATATCTAGTGTGACCGTGGCATATATTACCAAAACCAAACCACCCACAACCTTGGTCGACCAATCAAATTAACCGTGGAAGGATGAAGTTACTTTTTCACACCTTCCTAAATGTTCAATGTGACTATCACGTGCAGCCCGAACCATATCTACGCGATATGCGAACTCTTGTTAGCATGCTCGGTGTTACGGTTTGGATGGCGTTTGTAATTCTCGTTATGATGCCCCCAAAGAAGAAAACAAAATTAATCGCACGGGGTAAGGTTTGGGCTTTTGGGAGGTCAGTGATGAAGAGGCCGGTCACCAGCTGCTCAGCAACCAATCCAGCATTGCGGCAAAAACTCATTATCCGCGAACAAGGTACCAATGGGGTAGCGCACCATCCTGCTGAGAAACGAAATCCCCCGCCGTCTCTTCTGAGGAAATAACCACTGTGTTAACATGTCCTAGTTAAGAAACGTTATTGTTCCACGGTTCATTTGACTGGTCAAACAAGGTTGTAGGCTGTTTGGTTTTGGCACTATAGACATTCAAAGTTGGGGTATTCTTTACTAATCACCCTGTACCATCTCGATGCACTGAACAGAGTCCACCCCACGTACGAGTTGCTTTGAATATCTTTCAGAAACTAAACCGCGCTGTCGAAGTAAAAAAAAAAAAAAACGAAATGAAAATTATCTATGTACACTGCTGTAAAAGCATGTTTAATATTAAATTTAACTGTGCCATTAACTCTTTCTTTAGTTTTTAAAGGTTAATAATAAATTGATATGCACAGATGTCGAACTTTTCCTTGCTGGGCAATAAAATGAGAACTAGTTCAAAGTGGCCCTGGTAATGTTTCAGCTTATTCTTGTGAGAAAGTACTTTTTTTTATCTTGGTCATTCACTAGTTAAAAAATCCTTTCAGACTAAATCATATAAAACGTGTCCAAACTTTAGTATTGTTATCCTTTAAAATAGATATTTCTCACTCGTGGCTAGTGCAATTTATTATACTATATTTGTGAATCTAAGTTTCATTAAAGTGCAAATTCAAGTGAACGTGAAATGTTAGCCAAGAAAATGCTGAAAACTAAATAGGTGATACATAAATTACCACATAAAACTTTGCCAACAAAACTGTCGTTAGAAACAATGCTTACAGCTACTTCGTGTTGGCCGAGTTGAACCAAGATAACTGGCTGCCATTTAGAGCGGATGGAAGTCATGCATGCGCACCACTGAATATGTGTATTTATGGAAGTCACCAAGCAAGATTAAATATTCATATCTTGCCGCTTTCCACGTATTCTTCTTTGTCGCCAATTTGAAGGGGAAAAAATTCAATAAATGTTATAATTTCCACCAGCTACTTGGATTTTGCTCTAGTTATCACCAAGCTATTAGTCTACATGTGTTATTACGATATAAGAATTAAAAGTTTAAAATCAACGAGCCATCTAGAGGTGGTGAAATTTCGCGAATTCAATGACCTGCACGTTAGAATCAAATATCCTATGCATATTCAAGTCCTGTCTATTCGTTCATAGTCTGCTGTTCCACTGAGTAGCAGCTACTGGACAAATGGTCGGGGCTTGAGTATGCATAGGATATTTGATTCTAACATGCAGGTCATCGAATTCGCGAAATTTCACCATCTCTAGCCATGACCATACTAATTTTCAAAGACAGTAAATTATAGTTAGGGATGATTCGCGAAAATATTTTGTGCCAACATACCCTTGAAACGCTGTAGTTTCTTGTGACATGTATGATTGGATGTTATAAGCCTGACGCAACGTAGCTGTCGCAGACCAATACTAAGCATAATATACTTAGGGACCCTTGATTCTCGCGAAAATAATTTTACCCCACTTTGTTTTAGTGCCTTACGTGCACATCTGCGGTTCTTCTGGTGGTAAACGATTGCATGTTTTATCTTTCACGAGGTTTAGGATTCTACCGGCAAATCACAGACGTGTGGTGTTGCAGGAACGTTATTGTAATTGGCTCAGTCAAATGAGATACGGCTCGTCACATAGGCACGCTGCCAATAACCATGAAGCATAATTGCAGATGTGCACGTAAGGCACTGAAACAAACTGGGGCAAAAATTTTTTCGCGAAAAACAGTGGTCCCTACATATACTACAATAGCGGGACCCTTATTGGCTTAGTCAAATAGGCCAACAGATATACGTACAAATGAAAGCCAGTAATATTTTCATAAGCTGAACGTGCGTTGAAACCCAGCAAACCGTCAAGTTTTCCCGTGACAAATCATCTTCTCTGATCATAGTATTGTAAGCTACCGCATGAACGGTAACGTATCTTATGGCGTGTGTTCTGAGCATGTTGAGTTTTACGCGGCGAAACTGCCAAACATTTTCACACAACACACTTCAACTATGCTTCCGTGTTTTAAGAAGTACAACACGCCAGGTACAGAATGTTCGTGGAGCTCCCTCAAAATGAATTAAAAACAGTTTTTAGACTGCTGTTTAACTCCAAAATTACCACCCGGGTCGTAAGACGCATGCATACTACAAACAAATAAAATTGTAGGGTCACCGTTTGGATTCTAATAGGAAAAGGGCCCTTCCGAGGTATTCATGTGCCCCTTAGAACTCTCCCCCCCCCCCCAAAGAAATTTCCATCGCGATTTTCAAAAGTGTCAATATGGAGATTGTTATTGATAATATTAATTTTCAAATAACTACATTACAGTTAAGCTAAATAGCTATTATGTCATTACTGTTACTCTACACAGCGAGAAGACAGAGCAGAGTATTTTACGTAACGTGGTGTTGAACCTGGGAAATGGGGCGTGAGTTGGTAAGGAAGGATAGAAAAGAGCGACTACGAGGACGCTGAGACTCACGGGCCTAGGGCGACTAAATGTAAGAATCAGGCCCTGCTGACATATAAACACAGGAAGTAACGAACATAAGGGTACAGCAGAGCACATCGTTATCATAAATTATGTCTGAAGCAACACTATCTGCATTTCTATTTTTTTTTATCTTGGAGTGAGTGTGAGATTTTGGTCAGTGCTTGACATCGAGGTTTTTAGCGCTACTGAGGAGTGTTTTAAGGTGAGTATGGAAAAGGCTCCGTAATGAAAAAAGGGGGGTCAGAAGATCCCCGAGAAAACCCGCCGACCAGCGGTATCGTCCCTCATGCGAAAATCCGGGGACCGACCCAGCCGTAAATCGAACCCGGATCACCTCGGTGGGAGTATACTGTATTTTAACGTTACCGTCGACAGTTAATACCCATCTAAACTCGACGGTCCCGTTATGTCAGTTGAGGGTAGGATGAGGTTATGACGTCAACAGAGGGTGGGAAAGAATCGTCGAAAGATCAGTAACCTATATCATTATCAATTTACTATTTGTTTTATTTTTTCGAATGCTCTTATTAAGCTGTATTGTTTCGTGCGCTTGTGACACGCGACATGCATTATTTATATGGCGGTCGATTTTAGGTAGAAATTTGGCGGCTACGAGGAGGGTGAAGAGGGGTTAAATTCCTCCCTCAGCTGAGACAATGGCGTGTAGGCGAGGTAGACGCACGTGCGAGCTGCGACCCAGAATGCAGCGCGCTTCCTGCGCACGTGGCCCGACTGCCCTACAGCCCCACGACGACAGGAAGGAAGCCCGCCTTCCCCGCTGTGGACCGGGCCTTCGTAACTGGAGGAGACAAAACCAACCAACCGAACATTGTCCAAGTTATCCTCTTCCGTTGACAACTTATCAATGAGGTTACAGTGAAATAACTAAATGAAACTAAGCGTCTAGGGCTTCTCAATAGGCGGCCCGTGGGCCAGATGCGGCCCGCAGAGATATTTCTACTGGCCCGCCATCAAAATGTCAGAAATCAGCGAAAATGTTTTGTTATAATAATTTAAAGGCTATTTCCTAATAGTTATAGTTAGGGCAATGTAATCTCTGCTTATGACAATGATTTATGTTAGACTAACATTAAGTTCAATTGATTTTAAATGATTCCTTACAGTGCCTATAATTATTGACTGCATTTTTTATTTTTTTACTTTTGGCCCCCCCGAGTGTTTTTGGTAGCTATAAAATTGAAGCAAGTGGCCCGAAGGTACATTTAATTGAGAAGTCCTGGTCTATAATAAGACAAATAGTTTTGTTTAGTGCGTTGAAAAGTTAAATGTAATAATGACAAAGGGCAATAAAACGTCTTAGCCAGTCACTCACTATGCATATTTTTCTGACGGTATTTGGGAGGACAGCCTTAGAATAGCCTACTTCTGATGCCTTAGGGGAAAATAAGGTCATCGTTGTTTAACATGGAATATGAAAGGAACACCACTAAGAGTCTCAAAGAATTAGAATACAGCTGTCCGCTATAAAAGACTGCACGCTAGTTCAGTGGCTTGCGCCTAGAGACAAGGGTGATGCAACGTCACCCTTAGCGTTCTACACTCCTAGTATACAACAAGGTCGGAATGCACGAGAAAACATACCCATCAGCTTCAACGTCCGCCACGTTTCCCACATCGAAATTCGGGAGTGTGCCCACCGAGATGCTAGTAACACAGATTTATTTCTCCATATTTCAAAATACACATATTTAAATCATAACAGAACCCTAAGAAAGCTTTAGAACACTTGATTTTGAAAGGAAATGCCCATCAAATTTCCTACACAAAATTTGTTACTTCAATGCTTCCAACGAGGAAGAAAATTATAACTAACTGCCAGGTGGGTAATAAAAATTACTGTTATGAAATATGCGAATATTTTCGTGGGTTAAAAGTGTTTGTACGGCAATGTTTATTGCCTTAGTTTAAGCAATCGTGCAATAGTAAACAAGCAGCGCATCTATAGGCTGTTCATTTTAAACTTCAACACTTGTTAAAAACAAAAAAAATTATTTTATTGCAGCCGATGGTGACTTTTCAGTGTGGTGAAACATTTACGCTGGTTATTAGTTTCATGATAGTTTTCACATTGAAAATAGTAAAGATGAACGCATAACAGCTGAAAGAAATGTTTAAGCAGTGCCCACTTTATCGCGAACAGCCCATACCACAACAACGAATACACAACATTGATAGTTGTCGAGATCAGCGTCTCTGAAGACTCGGCATGTCCTCCAGAAACCCAGACAACGCAGCAATAACATCGCACTGGCGCCTAAGTGACTTAGTCTTGGACACAGTGTTCTCAGATGGGGCAGGGGAAAAGGCGTGTTGGCGCTTTGCACGAGGTCCCAGGATCACAAGTATTCCGGCGTCGGTAGGATTTTATTAATTTTATTTGTGCTAACAAATATTTAAACATGAATGAGTGACGAAATTTTGTGGTCAGCACTTATCATCTAAGTCTTTAGCGCTGGCGAAGGGTGACATATGAGTATCGAGCAGCTCCGGAATTTAGGGGCGGAGAAAACGGGCGATCCCCGAGAAAACCCGCCGGCCAGTGGCATTGTTTCCGGCACGATACCCACGTACATAGATTCGGCGACAGACACCGCCGGGGATCGAACACGGATCGCCTTGATGCGAGGAGAGTGCTCTTAGGCACTGCGCCAACCGTCATGGTTCCTATGAAAATGAATGTCCGTCTTCCTTCCGTTCCTATACAATTTATCCGATCTACGATAAAAATTTGCAAAGGTTTCTGCCAAAAATTATACTTGGAAAGGAAAAGATGGTTAGGGGGGGGGGGGGGCGAGGCAAGACAAGAGCAGGCCAACAGAGCCATAACGGGGCAGACCCCAAATATTAAGTGCGGAAATAGATAACAGAAGCATCATATACCGCATTACAGGCACAGCAATAGGTCATTCGGGATAAAGTGAGCACTTAAAAATGTAACCTTTGAAAAACATTACTATCCGTTTCTGCATACAATTCAACATTAACTCTAGTTGCCTTGCTACTTGTATGGTTGGCAGTGAAATTTCGCAATATAGTGCCGTGTATTTTCTTATATCAATACATCAGTACTGAAATAAATGCAACCGAAATAGACACTATTATAAATTATTATATATACTTATTAATATTTTTATCAAACTTAATAGGTGCCTAACTGCACAATTTATCTTACACGCCCAAATGTCAAGTGACGTGTCGAGGGATTTAGACATGTCCCGTCGTTTGCCGTTACGTGCGGAAAGATACATAATGGCTGAAAATAGAAATGAAGCAGGACTTTTCAAGTGCTCACTTTATCCCGAATAGCCTATAGCAATGAATATTTGCGTGAACAAACAAGCACTGTTCCATTTTAAGGTGATTTGTGTAAAGTATACCTTCCGTAAACGAGATATTTGGTACGACAATGTTGGTACACCTGTCGGAGTAATTTTATAATTGTGTCAAACTAAATACAGTAAAAATATATGTGGTCCGTCGGGCCGGATTAGTAACTATGAACTATGGATGCTACAATATGACTAATCAAAGAAAACGAAAAGAACACTAAGAAAGTTATTCAGACTTGTTTGATTCGTCCAAGCAGATTCTCGTCCGCGTTAAGACCAACACCAAAACATTTCACAAGCAGCTTCAAAACTTTGAGAGCACTCACAACAAACCAAATTATTTGGGCTCGTAACTTACTGAAGGCATAAAATACGTACATAGTACGTACTGAAATAATTATGAGGCTGGCCATTATTCCGATTGCAAGGCAAAATAATAACATGCGTTAATTTTAATTACGTGCTTAGCTAATATTTACGTTATTGGCACCAGATCGTCCCGTCGGAAAGGAAGTACTTCCAATGTCGAATCAGCTATTATTACCTAGAGCCATAAGTCAGCGCGGCATTAACAAGTTAGGATACAGAAATTACAACAGAACTAACTGATGTACTCCGTATCACATATCTTCAGAAAATTGTGAAACACGTCTGAAGAACTTACTGATGAAATGTTACTTGCAATGCACGACATCTCATATTCAGTTCAATACCGTCAAATGTGGATACTCTGACAGCAGGGATAACATCGGCCGACTCTGAATATTTTAATTTGGTGCCATTCGCTGAAGTATATGCGATCAAAACAGATCATAATACACGGCTCACAATAGTTCAACCAAAGTCTGCGAAAAATAACTTATCCGCACGAGGCGTATCTACTTAATAAATCAACGTTATTAATTTTCATGTTACATACTTTTTCCCTTGTTTGTATGCTTGTCGTGTTAACGTTTCATTTTAGTCATTTATTTTCGGTTGTGGCAATTGGTTATTCGTCCATAAAAGAAAGTTTTCCTCCACATTGTTAAGATGCCAGCATTGGCGGATTTAAAGGGGAGGAGCTTCCGGGCTGAAGACAACCACCCCCCCCCCCCCAACCCAAATCGTGTTCGACATTATCTAGTCAAAGTATGTCCAGTCGCCTCAAGGAAACTGGAGTTTTGTTCTATGATGATCCAAGTATATTTTATGTGTCCTACTTGTATGTATTATATTTTTAATGTTCTGTAACAGTAAACAACCACACTTTTGAGATGGCTGGTATTTTTTACAACCCATAAAAATCACATAGCCACCGTCGCCCCCCCCCCCCTCCACCAAAAATGCATCTAAATCCGCCACTG
This sequence comes from Medauroidea extradentata, assembly GCA_003012365.1. Taxonomy (NCBI): domain Eukaryota; kingdom Metazoa; phylum Arthropoda; class Insecta; order Phasmatodea; family Phasmatidae; genus Medauroidea; species Medauroidea extradentata. Next base: position 11,268 of record PNEQ01010460.1, on the reverse strand, counting down.
GATGGAAGTGTAAATTGGAAATTAATAGCATGCAGCGTGCTGTTAACTGTTGACTTGAGGTGCAAACACAAATCAATGTTCCCGCAGAATTACTCAAGCCAAGGTTAAATGTAGGTACTACATGCAGGAAAGATCAGTGTTAGAAGTTTGGCACGGGCAAAATTTCTGCCGCCCGAGCATTGGTATCGGTTAAGATGTGTGAACTAACCAATCACAGAGCTTACGTGAAACTAAGTTGATAAACTGCAAGCCGAAATCGGCTTGTTTTTCGCTTTCAAATTAACTCAAATGACCAATCTTCGTCAAACCCAGTTTACTGCGGTTTCTTATTTTATTATACCTGTTAGTGATACCAGCGATACTAACGGCAGAATTTTTCCCTGTTGCAAACTCTCCCATAAAACACATTGGAATCATCAATTTACTACCAAAATTAGTTATAGGTTTCATAATTTTTTACAGAGGTAAATACACGTATTATTAAACCACATAAAGCGTCACTTACGAGTGTAGCAAGGCACTGAACTATGAGCTAATTTGAGAAATGCTGTATTTCACTGACCACCTACCCGTGTACAGAATTATAAAATTCACAACTCGTTTTGGTATAAAATTGACTGACTATGATATTTGAAAGAACTGTGCAATGGGAGTGCATGACTGGATTTATTTGCTTGGACATACTCCATGTCGAAATAAATGACTATCCTTGTTTTATCTGACCAGATTCCAGTTTTGGCATTTCATGTTGTGTATGTATCCTGATGACTAAAGCATACTCTGCTTATTTATGTTTTCTTGTCTTATTTTTAGTTTTCTTTTGATAGTCATTTATTTCGCAATGGAGTATGTCCAAGCAAATAAATCCAGTCATAAAATTGACCATGTTGTTTCTCAAATGACTGATTCATTTGATTTCTAACCTGTAGTAGAATTAACCTTACTCAAGGAGTCCGTTATTGGTTTAGAATGGTCGCAAAAACTACGGAGGCGGCAGCGGGGAGGGCAGGCAGGCACCCCGGGCTGCTGGGAACGAACGGCTGTCATTGGTTACGGCGCCGCCTGTCGTGTCGAATAGATAATTGCGAAGGGGGCGGGCGGCACCCCGGCCAGCAATCACCTGGCGAGGGCGATACGTGCCGCCACAGTCGAGCCCTAGTCCGCGGCGACGTTGCCAAGTGTGGCATCCACACAACAGGTAAGAGAAAAACACTCAGAGCAATTGTTGCCTATACTGAGGTCAAGCTGAATTTTTATAGGGCCGCGTCTAGAAAAGGGGGTGGGGGCATCTCCCCGGACCTCATTCTAGAAAACAAAAATTGTGATTTATAAATTAAAATGAATGGGTTTTTCTTTAGTCCCCACAAAACTGTGATCATTGCTGTGGAATCAATTTTACGCCATGCAAGGTATTGGTGCAATATAAAATAAAATAAAAATTTTAAACGGCATGCTTTGGAAAAATTGTGAAGATAGGGCAGTCATACGATGCACAATCAAATGTAGCATATTTTGCTATAATTTGGCTTATTTTCGTAACAAAAATGGTATTACTTTAAGTGCGAAAATCTAAATAACTACGAAGTTAATTGCTACCCAAACAATGTAGGGATTATTAAACATGACATTTTGCTTTGAAAAAAAAAAGTTTTCAAAAATGCTGTTAAACTACAGGGGATGGCTTTAATTGCAAAGTCTATCGAAATAAAGACGACATTGATATCCAGGATAGCCTAGGTCAGAGGTATGACAACACAGCCATACAGGCATACAAGCGTACATTATCACTGCGTCAAGAATAGAAAGGGAGAGGGGGGACTTGTGTATATGCCCCAGGCGTCACATTCTCAAAGTGCTGTAACAATATGGCGGAGAGCGATCAATTATTCCTGTAGATGTAGTGAGAAATAAGGTTATGGTTGAACAAGCCACGGCCAAATTATAAACGTCGCTATGGTAACCAACAACTGTTTGCATATCAATATGGTATGGCAAGTAGTCTACTGCAATCCCTCTTCAGTCTCAAGAGGTGCTTTCGAAACTTCAGTCACATGACCAGGTTTCGTCGAGTCACCAGGAGCTTGACGCCCCCAAATACAAACCCTAGCTACAGTCCTGTCCAAAAACCCTAACCCCCCACCCCCCGAAAAAAATATACTGGGTGCGCACCTAGGTTTAGTTTTATCATGCGAATACGCCCGGCTAGCGTAAGAAGTGAGACTGACCAACTATCCATGAACATACTTACGGCTCCATTCTGCTCCGAGCAAGCTCGTAGTAAATATTGTGTTTGAAGTTGTGCTCAATATTGTTCATTATATTGTGTGACATAATTTCCATACAATAAAAAATCGTATAGTCTAGTTTTCGCTTACTGACACGTCGAACTTGCCCACGGTAAAAACTTGCCTCGGGAATACGATAAATTAAAACTAAAAAGATCACGCAGCAGCCTGAATGGACGTATTGTGCACATTTAGAGGTTAGAATTGCAGAAGTGTTAATTAAGGAAGACCCAACAAACGCCTCCCCCTAGTCAGCAGTCGTAACTCGCTGAACTAGCGTGAAGTCTTCTCGCAGATAACTCGTCACTATGATACGTTTAGTGGCGACTATCATTTCATGACGTAGGCCTAACATTAAAGGTAGAGGTGTATGATACACTCCAATACATTTTAAATATTCTGAACCAAAATTTCCACATTAAAATAAACACAAAAACAATAATTTTCGCCTTTTTCGTCAGTGAGAGAATACGCCTTATAGATTACCGGAAGACTTGACATGGGTATACACAAGTGTAAAGGTAATTGAATGCTGTTCCTAAGCAGACATTTAGGGGCCACCGCGATTGGCGCAGTGGCTAGAGCGCTCGCCTCCCACCAAGGCAATCCGGATTCGATTCCCAGCAGGTCGGACGCCGGATTTTCGCATGTGGGAATCGTGCTGGACGATGCCACAGGTTGGCGGGTTTTCTAGAAGATATCCCGTTTCCCCCGCCCCTTCATTCCGGCGTTGCTCCTAAACACATGTCCGCCATCGCCAGCGCTAAATACCTAGATGTTACAGGATACGGGTCCCTATTTATGCTATTTTTGCAGGTTATATTTGTTAAATCCTGAAATGGGGCAGATATCGCAGAACCGCTACATAGAAATGACGGAAATTGTTTGTACTATTTAGGTTTTATTCTTTTATTTTTTTTTAAATAAATTATCACCACTTTGGTTAATTATAGACTTTTAAAAATTTTAATTACGTCCATAATTAGCCAAAATTATTGAAACTTATATTTTCAAAAAAAATTAGGCTACATAACGCAAACAATTTCTAACATATTTATGTAACGGTTTTGTGATATTGCTCGCTTTCAGGATTTAAAATATTAAGCTCGCAAAACCAGCATAACTAGATACCCGTGGCTAAGTGTTGGCCAAAATCTCTCCACTAAGCAAAGATTGCTCACGCATATTTAGCGGTTTTCAAATAAACTTCTATCTGTACAAACCCCCAATAAAATACGGATCCGGGGTGGGGGGTCTTTCCCCAAGAAAATTTTGATTTCAAGTTGCAAAATGTTACTATTTAAGCTGTTTACGTAAAGCGAAAAAAACGGGGGTGGGTCTGGACCCCATGGAACCTCCCTCCCAAAGTTTTGTTGGGTGATTTGGCAATTACATCATTATAGTTTTAAATCTTAACAGTTAAATATACGAAACTAGTGAAAGTAAAACGGTTAATATTACATCACAGAAAAATAACCAATATTAAATTTTTTTTTTTTACATATTTTCGGGAGGGGGGGGGGGCAAACTCCAAACTACCTCCACCCTCCTGGGTGCGTCGCTTAACTGAACACATTCATAAGCGGCCGCGCGGTCGTGGTTCGTCTCCGCGGTCAACACCAAAACGCCGCCGGAGTGACCGCGAAGAGAGAAGAGTCAGTAAAGACATTTTGATCAGCACTTAACATCGAGGTCTTTAGCACTGATGAGGAGTGACATGATGTGAATATGGAGCAGCACATGAATAAAGAGGTGGGGGGAAACGGGAGATCCCCGAGAAAATCCGCCAACATGCGTAGGACACTATTCCCACATGCGAAAATCCAAGGACAGACCCCGCAGAGAATCGAGCATGGATCGCCTAGGTGGGAGGCGGGTGTTCTAGCCACTGAGCCACCAACCGCAGTCCCTGAAGATGCAGTGAAGGGGAAGGGGGTGGATTTGGCAAACAGCTTCGACTACTGAAATCAATGCGACGCGACAGTTTGATGGCGCTCCCGAATTCGAACTAGGTCAAGATTAATCTGCTCTGCCATGAACGACACCGTAATTCATATTTTGGACTACTTCACTGTCGTTTTTTTTTTGTCACTGCATATTTTAAACAACCAATTTCCCAGGTCAGCAGGCCAAAGCTAAGTCGACCAATGCGATTCACGATGAGAGACGAGTTGTATTTACAATTTCTAAAGGCAATAAATAACTAACCCGCAAATAAACTTACGACTGAACACATCAATCTTTCAACTACGTTAAAAATTGCATACTATGATCATTTATTCAAATCGAATAAGAACGGTTAGTGTTACGGTAATTTATATTTCCAAATTTCGGTTAAACGTATGCTGCTTCCACATTAGACTGAACGCGCTCCTTTAAAAGTTCTAGAATTTTACTATAGGCATTGGTAGTTTGCCTCCTACATGGTAGCAACTGTTTGTAAACAATGTTTTTTTTTTAAGGTACAGTAAACTTATTTTTGCCACGCTGCTTAAGTTTGCGCACCTCACGCCAATTGCGTTTTTTTTTTTTTTTATAATCTACTAGCAGAACACGGCAAACGTTATCCTACCAATGCTATAGGCAAAACCCGGTAAGCATCGTAAACTGGAAAATAAAATGATCCTTCTGTCCCAGTGCTCAAACAACTTGACCTTTCTTTGTAAATTGTTGCAATGGCATGTCCACAATGTTTCTTTAGTTTGTAACTTGACCCACTGCAAGAATCGTTGAAATAACTACTTAGGCCTACATCTAACGTAACGGATATCGCTAAAAAAATCCTCCGTGCTCAAACATTAAGGGCGCGACTACCGCAATTTTCATCACCATTATTTTATTTTTTATTTGTACCAGATTTTTTTTTCTTGTTTTAGACACAAAATGGGACTAAATTTTGCTCTTATGAAATTTTTTTATCTCTCATAGTTTTCGCGTAATGGCTTGTTAAAGTCATATTTTGAATGTTTCCGTTTTAACGACTACACTAAAACCAACTGATATACTAAACTCAAAAAAATCACAGTGTATAAGAACATTGCTGGCTACAATGACATGCTCATAAAATTAAAGAATAAAAATTATTTATATTTAAAAAAAATATTTAACTATTTAAATTTTTATTTTCAGTTTCAGCATTTTTTTAAATTCAAATAATTTTTATTCTTTAATTTTATGAGCATGTCATTGTAGCCTGCAATGTCTTTATCCACTGTGATTTTTTTTGAGTTTGGTATATCAGTTGGTTTTAGTGTAGTCGTTAGAACGGAAACATTCAAAATATGACTTTAGCAAGCCATTACGCGAAATCTATGAGAGATAAAAAAATTTCATAAGAGCCAAATTCAGTCACATTTTGTGTCTAAAATAAGAAAAAAAATATCTGGTACAAATAAAAAATAAAAAAATGGTGATGAAAATTGCGGCAGACCTCGCCCTTAATCTGTACCCCAGCTTTCATGGCTATCGCTCGAACGGTAGTGGCAAGTTAAGAATGAAATGGCTAACATAAAAACCTTCTACTTGAAAAAAAAAATACATGCATTAACAACACTGAAATGCATATGAATAGGAAAAAGTTTATAAAAAATGAGGGTCCAACACAATATCATATTATATTTGACAATTATACAGTCTTAAATCAGATACGTTTATTAACAAAAATTTACATAAAATAAAATTTAACAGTTATGTAGATTATTACCCTCCAGAATTTTTCACTTAGTCCTTTAAAACTGTAGGCTTAATTTATTTACGTCACAGTTTACGAAACAACAAACTGTACGTATAAATAATATTGGGTAAAAGAAAGAAGTGCTAAGCTATAAATATTTCAATTTTTAATTATAACCTAAACACCTTATGTACTCATTCGTGTTGCGCATCTATATTCCTTATTTGTAGGCGCAACAATTTTATCCTTGTTATTTTCACTGGTTTTCCTGGCGATAAAATTAATGCTGTATTATGCCATGCATTCCTGGTTTTCGAGCGCCTAGTGACGGCGCGGCGATAGTGGTCAGTGGAAAGTAGCTGCATTGTTTCACTAGTTTGTACTCTCGCTGGCACGAATACTTGTCGATCGTTGCTATCGGAATTCTAAAGAGCCTCTCTCGTCTGTCCTTCAGCGGTGTACTTCTCGTATCTAACCGTTCTTCTACCACACTCAGTTTCTAGTCATTAAGGCGGCCGCCTACCTCACGCTTCAAATGCGTTGCAGCGTGTGTCGTAAACAGGTTTTTTTTCTACGAAAACATTTCATGTGCCCATTGTGCCAACGTACGAAAATAAAGAAAACTTGAGAGACAACGTCGGAACCTCAATTTTAATACGCCACGCTTATTAAAAACATTATTTCTAAGCCCTCCAACATGGCTAAAAACGGACTTTTCAAACTGCCGTACTTCAAAGTGTACTTACTGGATGTACTTGAAACTAAAATCGCGACTAGCACTTAACCTAGCTGCAGACTTTCAACCAATAAAATTATTTGGTCTAAAACCGTTCGGCGGGAAGTTTGCACGCTAGTTCAGCGTTTGACTCGTTGAGGCGACGCGGTATTTGATGCGCGCTTCAGGGTCGACCTTACAGCTCCGTCGCTTTTGAGCCTCTCACGCGCAGATAGGCGGCGCCCTTAAGGGCGTTCAAGTGGGGAAAAATCATAATTTTATATTTGTATGAAATAGTGTTAGTTTTGTAGGCATTACCTAAGAGTACATTAACGTCAAACAAAAAAAAAATTAGCTCAGCCAGTTTTCCCGTAATGTCACTTCAAAGTAAAAATTTGCATATTTTTACTTCAGACAAAACTTGAAAACCAGTAAATATAATGAAATGGAAAAAATCTCATCAAAACTACACGTCACAGTCTACGGCTTGAAGCATATACAAACCCATTATAAAATATTTTTGTGTTTAAAATAAATTTCTAAAAGTACCAAAAAAAATTTCAAATTTTGAAATTTTTTATTTAACATAAATATTTTTTGTAACGGGTTTTATATGCTACAAGCCATAGACAGTAACACGTAGTTTTGACGTGATTTTTTCCATTTCATTATGTTAACTGGTTTTCAAGTTTTGTATGAAGTAAAAATATGCAAATTTTGACTTTGAAGTGACATTACGGGAAAACTAGATGACCTAATTTTTTTCCGTTAGAAGTATGTGTACTTTTAAGTAATGTGTACAAAACTAACACTATTTCATACAAATATAAAATTATGTTTTTTCCCCACTTGAACAACCTTAAGGAAATAATGCGTGCAATACTGTACAGTTTTAAATATGGTAGAATAGTCCCAATTATGCGGAACTTGTGGTGAGAGGGTTTTACGGCCCTTTAGCACTGAGATCTTAAGAGCCGATGAAGGTAAAATGAGGTGAAGGAACAACACAACATCTATGGTCAAGCCGGGATGCGAACCCAGGACCTCTCGCACAGTAGACCGGCGTCTAACCGATCACGTTACGAAGGCCGGCTAGCAATATCTGAAGGCTCGTAACTATTTATGTGCGGGAGTTAGTCGTACATATTCTTAGAAACCATTTCACCAAATTATTCTAAATTTGACAGTCAATATAAGCATTACGTTCGGAAGGGTTATAAGTGTACGCCAACCGTTTTTCTATGCACCGCAATATAAAAGAAACATTAAAAATATTATTTTGGAACTATTAAAACAGTTAAACAAAATCTTGTAATACAACAGTTCACCATCAGAGCTTTGAATTCCGTGGGGTTAACCGTTGCAGGTACACAGTGCGTCCAGCAAACAAGGATAAAAAATTTCCCTGACTTTTCCAGGTTTTCCAATACAAAATGGAAACTTTCCAGTAAAATGAAAACAATACGTAATGTACAAATACAGTAGAAGCCCATTACAACACTTGTGTTGGGGGACACAACACACGCAGGAAAGTGATTCTGCAAGTATGCCGGGTGTGACCATTTCTTTATTTACACATTATCGGCATAAAATTACAGCGGTATAACTAAATATGCTCTATGATTGACTTCTAATGTACTTTACTTTCAAAAGTTGCAACTACACTACAAACCTACAGTTTTGTTTACCCAACGTTATGTATTATTCTACGCCCCATAACAGAAACAAACGTATCAATTGGCAAGACATACATGTACTGAAGTTGCTAGCATGTGTCAGTTCTATTTTTTGTTACTCTTGACCATTATCTGTTGTGTTGTTGTAAAACAGGACATAGTTATAAATTTAATAGGTTTTTACTTTAAATATCCATAATGTTCTGATGGCTTATTTATGATAGATAAGCAATGCTTTATTGTAGGTATTACAAAATACTGAATTATTGATCTACTTAAGCATATTCGAGGTGGCAATGACATCAACACAAATTGTTTTGTCATGATTGATCTAGATTGGTATGCCATAAATAAAGGTTAAATTAAAAACCCTTGAGGTCTGTCACTTATTGGCAATCACAACTCTGCGACAAGTAGTGTGGAATATTCTGACGTTACAAAAAAAAGGTAACTGCTGGTTCAGACTAGTCAAATAAAGGTAATTAAGCTTAGAGAGTATAACAGGCAAAACTTACAGAAATGCTTAACAGTTGGCAAGTAACTATACAACTTTAGTAAATTGCAGAATCGTCACGAATTTCCCTGACAATCATATTTCCCCGGCTTTTCCAGGTTTTCCCCGTTTTCCGGGTCGCCGGACACCCTGGTACAGCATTTTAGAAGATTATAGAACATGAATTCGATTCGGTGTCACCAGTAAGCAATATAAATCAGTAGAGGCCGGAAAAAGTCGCGGGTTCATTGACATGTAGGTTAGCCTGCAAGAATATGTGTGCACTCAAGTATACATTACCTGCTCATTGGCTGCTCGCCTACACAGTGATACCATGTGCATTAGGTTGCTTCCTTGTTATCTTCTCTGCGTCCTCCAGTAGAAGTCAAGTAAGTCGAGATCCAACTGCGAAAGAGGCACGAACTTACAAATGTTTGCATTCTAGCTTGTGCCTAAAGTAAAACGCGAATTTGTCAGGTCCACAGAAATTAGTAGAGACGTGAAAAATTCGCGTTTTCATTTGGGCACAAGCCAGAATTCCAACAACTGTGTGTTTGTGTTTCTTTCGCAACTGACCTTTGACATGACACCTCCTGGAAGTCTCTGAGCCACGAATGGAAATGTAACTAATACACATCTATACGTAGGGCCCGGTAGTTTTCGCGAAAATATTTTTGCAACACTATGTTTCAGTGCCTTACGTGCGCACCTGCATCTCAGCTATGTGGTTAGTGATTGGACGCCGTAACACCCAGCGTGTGGATGTTAAACCAGCCACAGACGTGATGTGTCACAGTTATCCATGTACTGATTGACACAGTCAAATGAATAACGACTCTGCACGAAAAACAGTCTGGAAATAATCATGAAGCTGAGGTGTAGGTGTACACGTAAGACACTGAAACAAAGTGGGGCAAAAATCTTTTCGCGAAAACTACCGGGCCCTACCTATACGACTTCAACAGCAAGCAGCTAATTTCTTAAATATTCTTGCAGGCTAGCCTACAACAGGCCAGTCAACCCGCGAATTTGTCAGGTGGCCAGAAATTAGGCACAGCGTGAGGCGGGCTTGATCGACCAGCGACAGGACTGCAGGGTCGGAGGAGGCAGAGAGCCACTGACCGACTGGCCCAGAGGGGCATGACCCGCCGACCTTGGAGGTGGCGCGTCTTCGAGCCTCACAAGGACCGTCGCTGACTGCGGCGCCTTTCCTGGAAAGCGGCGGCGGCCACACACGACTACTGTCAGTCACGCCACGGGGGGAGGGGGGGTTGTGGTCACGCAGACCCGCTGTAGGTGGCGTGCGTCGTTCCTACAGACACGCAGCTAAGCTGGCTCTTTCACACCGTTTATTTTTACTGCAATTAACTTTTCAACTCTACAGTCCGTCCAGGACAAAAACCGCATAAAAAGCACATCACGCGAATCCTGGACTAAATTGTAGGCGAAAATGTTTCTGGCTAAATATTGTACGGTTTCATTTTACGGGCTCAATGTGGCAACATTGCAAGGATAAACTCCCCTCTTGCACCCCACGTCATTCGTATCAGCAACTTTGCTGTAATACTCTAGGCATGGATTATTTCGCCGTTTTGAAAAACAAAGTAGCCATTTTGGATTTTCGCCGGTATCCTGGAAAAATTACACAGCTCTCAAAATAATTATACATCAAACCATACGAAACTAGTGTTCATAAACTAACATTTACTGAAAAAATACGCCTATCAGAGCAAGCACCATACCATACCTCGCGGTTTTTCCCCCGAGACTGTAATGAACTAATTTTACAACTAATGTCTCAAAAAGTTTTTATTTTCATATCACGGGAAACATTTACTAATGAAGATAACCCCAATAAACTGTAAGACAATTCTGCATTCCACACATCCGTCACAGTAACCCCTAGCGCTTGATGTATACTGTGCCACACACATACGAAAACGCAACCTAAGAGAATCACCTTGAACAATTTTACGCAATAAAAATTAATTAAATCTGGATGAATTATTTCATGCGTTAACATTTATAGTAAAGGAATTTAAGTACAGAATACCTTACTTTAGGCAATCTCCTTAAAGAACAAATCTCCATTTCCAACAATAATCTATGTCACGTCGATAATGTGATGTATAGCAAACCTTTAGCACAGACTTACTCCTTACTGAAGTAGGTTTCTGTATTATCTCGCCAACATTAATATAATGCGACAAGTTAGTAATTGTCCTTCCCCAGTTCCGTTCCGCGCAGCTCCACCCCTCCAACTTTCTCCCCTCTTGCCGCTCTGCCTCTCCTGCGCGTAGGGGAGGAAGAACGTCATATTTCCTTCAAGGGCGACTTACACGAACACACTGCACTCTCTGCACGAGGTAGACGCATGCGTATTCGCACTAACTAGATATTTATTTTTGTCGTGTAGCGCCTAATGC